>CAEGAF010110558.1:0-38562 GCA_903067075.1 Micropoecilia bifurca
CCCCCCCCCCCCCCCCCCCCCCCCCCCCCCCCCCCCCCCCCCCCCCCCCCCCCCCCCCCCCCCCCCCCCCCGCCGCCTCAAACATTTTTCTTTTGCATTTATTTCTATGATCATGCAGTATGAACATTCCACCACAAGGGGGCATCAGAGTAAAGGTAAAATACAAAAGAAAACTATAAAGCGCATCTCATAAACTAGACTTTAACGCGTCGGACCAATTTAACAACAAAACTTGTTACTAGATACCAAACCCACTTCCTTTTTCTGTTTGTTTGGGGTTTCCTCTTTGGATTTAACCCATTTTAGAAACCAAAACCTTTAAAAATCGGAGGTAAGATGGTCACAAAGACGATAAACCCAGATGAGAATGAAACACCCAAAATACTGGACTGTGCTTAGTTCCATATCTTCTCTGACAGGAAGTGTCAAAATATTTGGACGCCTGTGGACGTCTGGCTTTCCAGACGGCCTGTATCTTTCATCGGTGACTATTTCCTGCTGCTTAGTCAAAAGGAAGATATTTTTAGTCATTTTAACTCTATCTGGGATGTGAACGAATGAGGCTGTGTTGACTAATGTACAGGTCTGATTCATATCAGTTAAATTAAAGCGCCTCATCCGGCTTTGTCACACTTCGGTTTAAGTGATTGTTCCAACGGGGACTTTTTTTTAGTTATACCAAATGACAAAATAATATCTAGATGTTTTGGTTTTCTATAACCATAAGAAAAATTCAATAGACATCATTTCCGTCCGTCTTGTTGTCGTGGGGCACTGGGCTCGTTTCACAGCGCAGGGACTGAAAGAATCCCCTTGTAAACTTTCCCTGGAGAGTAAACAGGATTTAAGGAGCTTCCGGACCTGATAGTTTGTTTTTCTTACATTCTTTTTTCCACCAAAGTCTCCAGAGCAAAGACAGTAACACTGAGTAACACTGAGCTTAAAGCAAATAAATAAACTGGCTATGCTATGTGAACAGAACGAGACCCAAAAGAAGCACATAGGATATGTGTGAAGAGCTAAACTACAAAGACGTTGTTTGGTCAAAATCATACTAAAAACATTATGGTGATCTTTAGAAATGAGTACAAAGTAGAAAAAAGAAAAGAAAAAGTACTTCAACGGTGCGTAAAACAATCTTTCAAGCTAAAACATGGTGGGTTTGCTATGATGATGATGTGATGATGATGATGATGTGATGATGCACAGACTAATACTGGGCAGCATCTGTATAAATAGGCATTTAGTTTAGAGGGGTCAGGTAGTGACGTATCGTGGTCCAGCCTCAGCCTTCAAAATAAAAGTAAAAAAAAAAATCAGAATTAAATCAAATTAAATGCGTAATTAATTTCAGTGTGCTGGAATGTGAGATGTTTCATTCCATATGATAGAATAGTGTTTACTTTGAAATGTGTTGCAACAGTCCAGCTTCAGTTTTATACATATTTAGTTTTGTACATTACAAAACCAATCTATGTCCAAAGGACACTGAACTGGACTGGACACTGAACTGGACTTCACAGTGAACCCACCAAAGATTTAAATTATTTGCAGGCCTCTTCTCGCCTTCTAATAGAAACTCGTACATTTTATGAAGAATATGAATGCAAGATAAGAGAGATAGACCTAAATTAACAAAGAAAATTGATATTGATTCATAATTTATTTCAGAATTCCTATACCATATTATTTATATGTGTGTTTTTGGGGGGTTTTGTCTTTCATGGTTTTGACTGTGAAGCACTCCTGAACCTAATATTACTCAGCAAAAAAAAAAAAAAAAAAATCACAATTCTAATATTGAAACATTTGTTTGAGCATCTTGAATGGTCAGAAACTGTAATATTTTCATTCAGTGTTAGAGCAATAATTTATATCCTTAATTAACTTTACTATATATAAAATTGTTCAAAATGAGATAGTTCTATAAGTAGGAAAATATTGATTGGATTTTTTTAATAATCGTTTTTCTAAAAGTTGTATTTTATTGTGAAGAGAATCAGAGGGAAGCGCTGTTTCTAACGGGCCGCTTTGCAGCCTTCGGTGCTGCGTCTCCCTCCGCTGTATCCTAATTTAGTCTGAGGAGAGAAGATTCGCTCCCGGCGCTTCAGGGATACAGTTGTGTCTTTTCAGGCTCTCTTCTCCCTCTTTCGGCTTAAATATATGGTGACATTTATGCTTTCATCGTCCAAGTGGAAGTTGAGTGGCATGAAGATTCGGAGGAAGCTTTGAGTCCTCGGAGGAGAAGAAAGTGTCCGGCGGTGCCAGCAGGGCAGGCAGCCGGACATCACAGGGAGCTGGACGAGAACTGCTCTTTGCTCCTGTATGTCGCCTCGGATATAACAGCACAGCGGCGAGGTAAGCAAGATGAAACCAGACATTTTCTCTTCCCTTTTCTTATTCTTTCATCCACTAACTATTTTTGAGCTGGTTAAAAGACTTTTAAACGCCTCCTCGTCTGTTTTAATGGTGTGTAATCGCTTAGTGAGCTGAAAAAGTGTAATTACTGCGACAAACTGGGATGTAGCTTTTCCTTTGGAGTTGAACCAGGTTCCTACAGTCTAAAAACATGTATTGCACTTAGTTTGATTCTTTTTCCAAGACAGGATATGTGTGGAAAAAAAGGAGATATCAATTTTTTTTGTTTTCCACCATTCATCCACCCATCTCTCACTTTGACTCCACCCATCCAAGTTTTTCATCCACCCAGGATGAACTCCATTTGTTCATGATCCACTTGTTTCCCCAAGAATCAATCCGTTCATTTGATTTCCAACCGCCCTTCCATTAACCTATCCATTTTTCTGTCAACCATTATTTTCTATCTCCATGTTTGTTTAGTGTAACCATCCATCTTGCTATTCATCTTTTACATTAATTTGATTTCCAACCATCCATCCATTGATTTTTTTTTTTGTTGTTGTTGTCATATTCTATTCCAAAAGCCTCTTTAGGATGTCACACCCAACTTTTGCATCTGTATTAAAACGATTAAGACTTTTTGGTATGTGTTGGAAAGTTTGGCTATGAGACCTGACACATATGAACTCTGTGGAAAAATTCTGTTTATTTTTCCAAAATAACTCATGAGTGATGGTTCAGGAGGACGTTCTGCTGCAGCCCGGCGCAGATGTTATCATCTCAGTTTGATTAAATGGATCTGCAGCTGCCCTTTAGTGCGCAGGCCTGGTCATATGAAAGGGGCTTCAACAAGTGATCTCACATGATGTGTTGTGATTTCTGTCGGTTCTCATCACATGAGGCGGGGAGAGAGCCACTCTGGGGGAGCTAAGCCTCTCGCAGCGGGGATTTGTCCTCAACGCTTTTTGACGACTTTGCGTTTGAACAAAGACATTGGCTTTTCTAAAACAACTCGGCCCATGATTGGCAGGTTGTACAACTTCCACAGAGTGGGACCAAGCAGCAAAACCCTATTCCCCCCTTCGCCTCACTACTTCCTGCTGTTTCATCTGAAGAGCGAGATGGAAGATGAAAGCCTTATAAATCCAGCTGACCGCGCTGACGGACATGGGAGCGCAGTTTAATCAAGGAAATGGGGGCAGGAAGAGAGGCGAGGACAGACGGAGAATGAGAGGATGTCAGCCGGGAAGGACGGCCAAGGAGGGGAGGGAGAGGAAAGGCTAATTGAGGGGGAGGGTAGATGTAGGACGGATGAGGGGTGGAGGTTGGTAAGATGGCAACAGAGCCGGCAGCTATCAGCTGAACGGGTTGGGACCCCCGCTTGTGGTGTCTGCCAGGTGGGACCAGCTTTTATTTTCACACATCTTCCCTTCAAGTTTGAATAATTTCCCTGTTCCTCAAATTGAGTGTTCGATCAATCGTAGCATGTATCTATGGCAAAGAACTGCATGTACTGCAACAAAGTACCACACACGTCTATAGACGTTCTCATTTTAAACGTCTTGTTTTGGTGACACTTTTGTTTAGTAGATGGTAAAAAGGTTTTAGAAATGAAAATGGTAGTAAGATGGTCAAATGATTAAGACACCATTTCTCTTCCACCACATCATAATCTACTGCTTGGTGTTGGTCTATCACATAAAACCCCAATAAAATGACATTGAGGTTTCTTCAACAAAATAAGGAAAACTTCTAAGGGTGGGAATACTTTAGCTTGGCACATTACAGTGACCTCAACAGTTACGTTTCCCCTTAATTCTACACATCTTCACATTTCTTTGCCTTTCCAACCACTAATACAAATGTTCTCAGAGTTGGATTGAAGGGTAGGTTTTCCTCCCAGTGGCGTGTTTATGACCTCTACAACCGTTTTTAGCTCCATTATTTTGCCTTCGCTCTTTCCCTGCCAGTCTCACACTCCAGGGAGCTCCAAATACTCTTCTGGGCCATTTTTGGTGTTGCTTGTTGCTTCTAAAAACAGCTTCTGAAGCACCAAGGAGGAGCGGCGTGGTTAGAGCTGACCTCTGCTCGCCATGGTCTGCTGAGGAGACCAAGCCAAACATGCTGCGTTGGTGGTAAATAGTAGAAGCCTTTGAGCTCTTTCTCTCTCTGCCTCTCTCTCTCTCTCTGTCTCTGTCTTTCTTTCTCTCTGTCTCTCTGTCTCTCTCTGTCTCTCTCTCTCGTACCGTGTTTGTTGTGATCGCGTGAAGGCTAAACTTTGAGGCCCTTCATCCGTCCACGCCCCTGCCCACATGGGTGAGCGTGTTTAGAGATGTGGCTGTGAATGCCGGCCGTTCTTTAATCAGTGAGAACAATGGCCGAACTGGAATCAAAAGAAAACAACAGAAATATTTTTTTCTTTATTTCTCTGATCCTGGTGGAATAAAAAAAATACAAATGACGTGAGGAAAAATTTGTACGTTATACCAGAATGCAAGGCCAGACCTGAATGCCATGTTATCAACTTCCTTTGTTCAATTAGAGGCAGGAAATGAGTCAGGAGACATGCAGCGAAGTTTCCCAGCTGGACTCAAATCTTAATTTTTCTGTTAAGCCTGTCAAAGTTTGTGTCTTTTTTGTTCTATTTATCTTTTTTTTCTACACTAGAGTTCAATGAGTGGGTCACTTAAGTTTGTCATATTCTGTTTAGAATCAGCCAAATTTGTTCCTACAAACAAGGATTTTCATTCAAGTTTCACATCCTCACAGCATGTAGATGTTAAATGTAAAGAACAGATAAAAAACAGCAAGTATGTATGCATATAGTACTAATTAAATAAAAAATATATCAATTCTATTGAAGCTTGTTTGTCAGATTACTAAGTGCCTATTGATGTAAAACAACCGTTAAGCAGGTACTAACCAGGTTTTCTATTAATTCCATATTCAGATATTAAAAGGTTTTCTAATTGGTCTTATTTTAAATGTCATGTTTTCATTATCTGTAAGTAAAAAATCCTGTTAATCAACAAAATTAAAGGTTCAAAAACATTAGTAGCCGTGCTTCCATTGAGAATTGCTCAGATTGGAATTATGAAAATAAATTTGTTTTATGACAGGCCAATTTAAAAATAAAGTAAAAAACGGCAAGTCTTTCAATTAAACGTTTTGCATTGGAATGTTGCTACTTGTGGAAAATGCCAAGAAGACAACAGGAAGTGGTAGGAGCGTCATGGCGCCGCATGTTTTTTAACAACTTATCATGTGAACACACTGATTCGCATGATTTTAATTGCATTTCTTATTTAACGGAAACACAGCTACTGTGAAATTGTGTTTTTTTCACATTAGCCAAATATTAACTGTTAAGCGCACATTTGTATTGTTATCTATATAACAATTTCACTTATTGAACTGAGTAACTGTAGTACATGAACGTCTTAATAATAATCTATTTGATTGAATATGGATATTTTGTTTTCTCTAAGACAGGTTAGAAAAGTGCATATATGCTTATTTTAATTCCTTAGCAGACTGAGAAAAACGTTTATCTGATTTGAAGAACTACTTGTTGTTTTTTTTGTTCCGAACAGGAACCTGCTCTTTCTATCATGTTTTTTTTTCTTACCAGTAGCTACCCATCTGACCATATCTACCATAATAGTCACTTTTTATGCTTATCACATTCAAACAGTCCTTCAGAATGCTGACCAGTTAGGGAGTTTCTCTTCTGAGGAAATGTGCAATTTGCTGTGATACAAAGATAACTTTGACATTCTTCCACCTAAATCTCTAAAATAGAACCGAATGTTGTTAGTTCCTCTTAAAAATGTCCTTTTGAAACCAAAAATGACATTCACTTCTAATTTTTAAAATGCTTTTCAATGTTACCTCCACACATCTTGCATACTAACAACCTACTAGTGTGCATTCAAAACGAATCACAGCTTGTTATGAATTTAATTACATCTGCATTTTGCCCCCATGCTCGTAAAGTTTTAATTACTGTAGCTACAAGGGGTATGGATGAACAACTAATACTGTGATAAATCTGAATTCATCACAGTCATCCAAACACAGGTTAGTCTGAGTGACTGTTAGGCTGCAGTATAATATAATAGCAGTATAATAGCAGAATCATCCACGATAAGGTTGTGCTGGGCTTTTTCATCTAACTTACCTGTCAACTCACATTGAGCAGTATGATACTTTCTTCTGACTTGTTTTTACTTGTATATGATATTCAGGACGTTATTCTATTTTTAATGTTATTGGAATCCGGGTCCAAAGCCTACCGCAGATTTGCCCGACTAACAATACAAGCTTCTTTGCCGCTTCTGGGCAGTTGAAAAACAACTTTACAGAAACAGCATTGCCACTATCTTGTGGCAACAGCAGCTGATTACCAAGTGATTTGTGTAGAAACTAGCAGGCCGTTTATGAAAATACCGCCTAATTTTGTATAATGCAGTGACTATTAGTAGGGGTACAGTAACATGTCAGCTGGCTGATAAATTGGTCCCTACTGGCCAATTTATTAACTTAATAATCAAAAATAACTCTCTAAACTCTGTCACAACAGCCCTACCAGTTCAGCTGGTCATTATTATTATTATTATTATTATTACTTCTACTACTACTACTACAGAATGAGCATTTATTATTCACTTATAAGCAATAGAATATTTTCTATCTCTAGTTTTATTTGAACACATAATGTCACACAAATGTGATCAACTCAACAACATTAATGATTGATTAGATTTTTTTTCCATATGTGTAATCAAATGCTGAATGTTTTCTAAGATCTACTGGAATTTCCAGTTGTCTAAATGATGTAAAAAAGGAAAACACACAGGCTTCTACTAGTTAATGTCTGAATATCCATCAAGGTCAGAAACTAATAGGTTTAAGAGCAGTTACAGAGGTCCGCTGTTCTGCTTAACAACTAGCAGATATTGAAATACATTGCTGACTCCTAATAATCTCCCATGACATGTTTTCCTTCACTGCTCCCTTGAGGAAATATGCGTAACTGCCGAGTGCTTACTGCTAAAATCTGCTCCGCTTTTCCTCTCCTGCAGCGACGGAAATAGCAGGCCTGAGTTAAAGTGTTAAGTCTGGGCCCTAATGAAAGACATCTGAGTGTCATTATTGCTCCAGTTACGGTGGAGCAGCACACAGATGGCCTTTTTGCTTGGCTTGAACTAGATTAAGACTCAACTTTGAAAAGTCTATAGCAGTTCTGGAGCAACACACACACTTCAAACTTGTTCTGACTAACAGCTTTTCATTAATCACGTCACACTCACAGCTGGAAATTGCGCTGCGGTCAGATGCTGTCATATATGTAAATATTTCCCGAGTACAGTGTTGTTGAGCTGATCTTTTGTCAACCGATTCAGAGAAAGAACATCTGCGTCAGTTGCTTGCTGCTTTCCAGCTCTGTATGAAAAAGTTTACGTGCTTAGACGTCGGTGATGACACGTTTAGGGTCATTTAACATTTGAAATAAACATTTGATGCTCTTTGCAGTGAGGCGGTTTAGTTTGGCCTCTATTCATCTCTCTTTCACATGTTTGAACAGCCACTGTGTCATTTTTGAGTGGGAGTTGGCTCGTTCCTGGGCATTTAGATGCAAGTTTCCTGTGTGCTCAAGTTGAGTTTCCTGTGTTTTGAGTAGAGGAAAAGCACCGTCAGCATGCATGGGGAATTTGGGAAGGACTACTGTGCACTTTCTTTTATTGGATCAGCATTAATATTGAAACATCCATCCATCCAGCCATCCATTTTCTTGACACCCTTGTCCCTTAGTGGGGTCGGGAGGGTTGCTGGTGCTCATCTCCAGCTAACGTTCCGGGCGGGAGGCGGGGTTCACTCTGGACAGGTAGCCAGTCTGTCGCAGGGCAACACAGAGACACACAGGACAAACAACCATGCACACACACACTCACACCTAGGGACAATTTGGAGAGACCAATTAACCTAACAGTCATGTTTTTGGACTGTGGGAGGAAACCGGAGTACCCGGAGAAAACCCATGCATGCACAGGGAGAACATGCAAACTCCATGCAGAAAGGCCAGGGCTGGGAATCAAACCCAGAACCTTCTTGCTGCAAGGCAACAGCTCTACCAACTGCGCCTAATATTGAAACAGATGAATAAAAAACCTAAGATGTTCTACTTCACCTACTTTTAGGTAGCCACTATATGTGCCTTAAAAAAATGGTTTAGTTGGTATCTCACATGGAATCTCCTATGCAGTGTCTTCACCCTTGGTTTATAACCAGAACAAGAAGAAAACAGGTCCTTGTGGTTTTATCACCTCGTGTTCACACATAAATGTAACAGTGTGGGTTTTAGTGCTGAAGATTTGTTCTCAGAACAATGAGATATTTAACCTCCCAAGTAGAGTTTACAGGAAGCATTAGGTAAAGATAAAGGCAATTTTATTTATATAGCACATTTTCAGCAACAAGGCAATACAAAGTGCTTAAGGGTAGTAGCCATATAATAAACTGGACGCCATAATCCATTTAATAAAATGTTGTTGGGTAAACCTGAAAGGAGTCATCTGGTTAAATGAAAGAGAGACACAAAGGATTCATGAAGTGCATCTGCTAAGATTCTTTGTCTATAGAATCTAATAACACTTTCGTGTGTCTGCCTTACATTTCCAAGGCATATGAAGATATGTTTAGAAAAAAAACTTAAATAATTATTTTGTGTCCTCAATCATTCTTTTTTCCTTCTCCAGCTAATGTGGCTGGAAGCTAGTAGTCAGTGCCAAAGAAAATAAATGGAAAACGGATTCTGCCAATAATGTGTCAAGCAGCATTGTACTGAGGTTTTTCAACTTCCCAATATTCTTTTTATTTCAGATGTCTATCAGGGTTTCCCTCAGAAAACTGATGCAAGTTCAGTCCACCAGTGGCCCCCCGTGTTTTTGTATTAAAAAATGTTAAAAGTTAAAAACATTCACACGATCAGGCATTGATATTTGGAAATAAAACCATACGAGGCCAATGGGCAGGTGCAAGATGACACAATTGGTGCACACACAGTCTTGCACCCAGTTAAATGTGTCATTTATAAATAAACAAACAATGCTTAGAAAGTGGGACGGGGCAAATAAAGCCTGGTGGCCCGCCAGGCTTATAATACATTTGGGGAAACCCTGTCTAGGAAAATATCCCTGAATACACAAAATTTCCTTGAATAATTACGTACTACAGAAAAATCTATGAATCTATGAGGTGACTGACTAGAAGCATCCCGATGCAACTTCAGATTTCACGTCTGATGCGATACCAACATCGCAGCTTAGACTATTGGCCGATACTGATATTTACCTGATACAATGATATGGGCTCAAATCCTACATTTATTATTTATTTTGTAGTGTGGAATGTTAGAAAAGGCTTGATCAAGTGATATTACTCAAACAGGGAAGAATAGTCAACAGGAATAGGTATGAGAAAAATTAACTCATTTATTATAAAAAAAAAAGAGGTTAATTAATAATAATGAAGTTAGATATTGGATACAAGAAATGCTGAAGTAGATTAAATGCTGCAGCAAAGCTTTATAGCAAAGTGCTTAGAGCATAGATTTTAGATGTGGGCCGATATATTCTGATACTCATTTTTTGGCTGATATGGGACCGATTTCCGATACCATTATTAGCAAACAATCCTAATATTATACGTTGACCCAATGTTTTGGGCATTGAATCCTCATCCTCAGTCAGTCAGGTGATTCACACAAAGTATGGAAACAGTGACGCAAAAGTAACTTAATCTGTCCAGACTCCTCATCACTTTCCCGTTTATCTAAATAATCAAGATAAAGGGTACAAAACAGGGTCACTCCATAAGCCTACACAAACGTATTAGACTTAACGCGACTTAATGTTCAAACTACACTCCATTCCTTCAGGCTTAGTCCCACATACAACACATTTTCAGATACAACAAATGTGGAAAAATATGAAGCGGTGTGACAGCAGTTGAAGAAATGTTTCATAGGCCGCGTCCTGTTCCAACGGATCACGAGCTACCGGGCTGGATGTTTCCCAGTACAAGCTTTAGTTTAGTTTTTGGCCTCAGGAAGATGCCAAGAAAGTATTTGCTCATGTGGGAAAACAGTTTAAGTCAATGTTGCTGAGAGACAAGAGCAGCCACATGGGGAGTCAGAAATAACCAGCCCAGAAATAGAGATGTGAACAGTAATAGCTAGTTGGCTTCACTCCAAAGGTTGTGGTTTTTGCCTTCATTGTTTCTCCTTAAATGTTCTGTAGGAGTAGGGTGTGATTAGAGGTGAACACTGTACAATGTAGCTGCATTTTGAGGGGCAGAAAATGATATCACTTCTGGTTAAACATTGTAGCTTTTCTGTCTGGAAATACTACAGTCTTTCCAAAGCCACATCCCCTCCAGAGGTGTATCTTTAGCCTTTGCTGAACACTTGTGGAATGTTGGTGGGATTGTAGACAATATCTGGGACTACAGGAAGTGAAAACAGAACAGATTGGTTTTCAGGACTGGCAGCAGATTCTGTTTTACACTACTGAATTTGCTCATATTACTTCCAAATATGTCAAACATTGGGCCTTTGAGGAAACATTACAGATAGCTTGAAAAATGCATCAAAATATTTTTATTCCTCCAAACTAAAGTGAATTATCTGCATTTCCCCATACTAACTTAATTTGGTTGTATAACTTATGTTTATAAAAATCTCAGCAAATGTTTCTAACAAAGAACGTTGTGGTTCAAACCATATTTCTTACATGCATATTACTTTATCCTAACACTTCCAGAATTATCTACTAGGACACTTCTGTATGTTGTCCTGTATTTCACCTCATATGGATTCAGAGAGCTGCCATGCTAATGTATGCTAACCAAGAAAAAAACTGGGCATGCAGTTAAAATTTTACATGTCACCATTACAGCAATAGCCAGAAGATATTTTTATGCTTGTGTTTCTCTTAGAATATTATTAAAACAAAAGCTGAAATGACAGTTTTGCAATTTAATTTGGTTTCTAGATCTCTCTCTCTCTCTCTCTCTCTCTCTCTCTCTCTCTCTCTTCTCACGACATTTTCTCATTTCTCCTGTTCCCCTGAATCAAACTGAGGTATTCTGTTCTATATTTTTTTAGACACAAATGCAAATTAACCTCAAATGTTTCCTAGTAAAGAATATTAAACTAATTCAACTACAAACCTGGTTGTGTTTTATTGGTTGTGATTAATAAACTAAATTGTAAAATAGTGAAGTTTCACATTGATGTTTGTGGTAATTATTTCAATAACATTACCAAATATATTGCAAAGTTTGACACAGGAACTTTGTCTATTAACATTTTCAAAAAATTCTTTAGAAAGACTTAAACTTAAGTTGCTGAAACCTGTAGAAATCAGTTAAACCTGTCAAGATAAAAAATGCAACTCTTATGATTTATGCTATGTTCACACAGCAGGTCTTAATGAACTGGGAAGTTCATACAGTAATAAAAAAAAGTCAGATACTTAGAGCATGGATCGTAACATCAGATTGGGGTCACATTTGACCTGCTGTGTGAATGCAGCCCCAGCTCCAAGTTGTATCTGGAACACATTAATGGAAAGAAACACATAATAAATTGACTTGTTGAATTAATAAAGTTGTAAACAAATATGCCACAAAGATCAAGCCTCATTGTTGGGGCATGTTGGGTTAATCTCCTGAAATATCAAGGATATGATTAGCCTGTTGATGCACAGACCTGTTCATGCTTTGTTTTCCTGCTTCTGTTCACTGAGCATTAACAAACAGGTAATTACCAGGTTTCACTGAAGAGATTTATTCCTTTTAAAAGATCTGAATCTAATGATACCAACTTGCCGTCACTCGCCGGTTTTAACTCCACTTTTTCTTCAGTACAGTGAAAGAGTTTCTTCTGTTTTGTATCAAACTGTAATCCTCAGATTATTCCTAAATGCTACAATGAACCAACGGAGTTGAGCCATCAACACGTCTCATTAGGGCTGCTTCTCACACAGACTCTTTCAGGGATGAGAGGGCAGTGAGTGTGGGTGTTTGGAGTGTCAAAGTCTGTATCATAGTCCCTGGGGGCAGCCTGATTCATTCCTATTGTGTGGCAAGAGAAGGTCCTCTGGATCGGATCATGGTGGGAAGCCAGACCGGGGGGTGTGGAGGCGGAGCTGGACACAGACGAGCTCTGTTTGGTATTCTTCTTTAACACTCCTGCACTTGTACATCTCAGAGTTTAAGCATGTTGCTCATTGGGCGCTGCTGAAGTTACGCGGAGGGATAGGGGCCACTGGTTTGGCTCCACTTGCAAGTGGAGGAACGGGGTCGCGGGCGGAGCGTGAACTATTGTGTGGGGAATACGAGAGGGTAGGAGGAGAGCAGTGGAATAGCTGAACAGATCCCTGAAACGTCTTTAATTGAAACCACAGAACACTGACAGTGTATTAATCATGTTTCTGTAGACTGACGGGCCTCTTTAGGTTCCTTTTTCCTCATAACTTTAAATTAAAATAAACTTGTTCACCATCATGAAAAGCAATGGCTTAGGCAAAAAAAAGTATTTTCTCAGGCGTCAAGGCTACCATTTCTCCTACCAAGCTGTGCGCCGCCCTTTCCTGTTTTCCCTCTCCTCCATTCTGTCCTTTCGCACCCATTCTCAGTAAGGGAAGCACCAGCTCCCTCACTGCCCCCTTCCAGCCATGACCAGTTCTTTAACACTGCTATATGCTTTAACTGCTTACTTCCTGATGCTACTAGTCATTAATCATTGTAGTGTGACTGAGGTCAGCTCTTCTGAGAATTTGGCAGTATGGTTTAAGTTAGAAGGGAGTCGGTCCTGTCGTGTTCTTGTGTGTGATTCAGTTCAGCTCTGTCTCCTGAGGATGTCTGAGTTAGTTATCTACAGGTTTAAGAGATATATTAATATAACAGCTGGATCTGTAAGTAAAGTGTTGGAAGTTTTCTTTCTCAATCTTCAAAAAATATGAATCATGAGAATGTCAATTATTGAGCTTATTTAAATTTATCATGAGATTAATCAATTGCTTATTGCAACAGACCTGGCTGCAAAGCAACATTGCAATCAGCTAATCCACCATTCAGCACTTTTTTCAAAGATATTCTTATATTTCTGTTTTTTGTTTGTCTTACTTTTTAAAACACATAGTCGCTGTGTTTCCATTATGATTGTATACAAATCTTTGCCTATTTTCTTCTGTTGCACAGAAAGCATGTTTTTCTTTTTGGTTTTTTTTAGCTCGGTTTGGAAATTTTGTTTCCAAAAAGCAGAAACCCATTTTTCTGCAAATTCAACAGGTATTCATAGTGGATTTACAGAACCAGCCTGACGGGTCACTGTCACGGTCAAGCAGTGTTCAACATCTCAGGAATGCCTTAGAATCTCTGCCCCTGTTAGACACGCACCACAATTATCTGCCATGTTCCAGCCTCTCCTGCAGAGTGACAGATCCTTGTGAAGCCGAGCTGCCTTTAGTCACAGCTCAGGTGTGTGTGTGTGTGTGTGTGTTTATGTGTTGCTATGTCGGTGGAAGAATCACAAGGACAGCTAAATAAACTTTTAACAGCCAGTACTGAGCTGCCCTTACTCTACTAAAGGAGCAGTCTGTAACTTCTATGTCGTCTGGTTCTCTCAGGTTTCTTCTACATTGCAGTTCTCTGGTTGGTCTGCTGGACCCCTCCCTCTCACTTCCACACATTTGTTTTTTGTTACATCTTTTGGCTCATGAATATTTAAGTTGTTTATAGATTTCAACCCTCATAAATCTGAGTATTACTGGATGATGGAAGAGTGTGCGGTATTCTTGGCAAATGATGTGTTTGGTTTCTAAACTGTGTAGGTTTTTTTGGATTTAGTCACATTGACATTCAGCTTCGGGTGGTTTGGATGAGCAGGGGAGCTTTTTTTCCCCCCAACATATTATAAAAATTGGGGCTGCATGGTTTTTCTTTATCACTTTACCAGTATTTTTTAAGTTTACAGTCCCGAACCTTGTCTGCACTGAAGCGTTTTTTTGGGGGGGGGGTTATCTCAGTTTGGAAATTGTTGTTTTCCACGGGGTCACTGACATTAGTCACTGAGACCAAGTGGGAGGGTTGGGAATCTGGGTAGCGTCAGAGAAGACTGCTCTTCCTTCGTGGGAATCTACTGGAAAAAAAGACAGCGAGGCTAAAGATGCCTACTTACTCACTCCATTTTGTGGTTTCGTCAACATGAACCAGTCAGAAACTCGAGGGTGGGCTATATATTATTTTTTGGGAGCTTCAGACTGTATTATTATTTAGATTTGGACAGATTAAGCAACGCAAGAGTGATAATCAAGTTTACACAACTGTTCTGTGTACAAGAAATGAATACACTTGAGTATTATAAGTGTTTTTGTCTATGTTCCTATTTAGAGTTATGTAAATTTAATGGTTTACTTAGGATTTCCCCTGGAAAACCTGCTATTTCCAGTATTAATGGCCCTAGTGCAGTCCACCAGTGGCTCATTCTGTTTTTATGTTGAAGAATCTTAAAAGTTACAA
The DNA here is from genome assembly GCA_903067075.1 of Micropoecilia bifurca. Lineage (NCBI taxonomy): Eukaryota > Metazoa > Chordata > Actinopteri > Cyprinodontiformes > Poeciliidae > Micropoecilia > Micropoecilia bifurca. The sequence continues at coordinate 14,947 of CAEGAF010110558.1, forward strand.
AATTTGGAGGCAAGTTAAGCCTGGTGGCCTGCCAGGCTTATAATACACTGGCAGAAATGCTGTTTATTGTTGGCCAATATAAATAGTTTTCTTTTTATTATTATTTTGATCTAGCATCTTCACGTTGCTTGGTATGAGACTCTCTTGATATGATAAACTAAAATCAGAGTCAGAATACTTTATTAATTCCAGGGAGAAATTCTGCTGTTGTAGACAATAATCTGAATACACATCCAAAAAAAACAGATATGAAACAGAAATTTGGTAAGGTGATCCAAACGGATTCAGACATAGAATCAGCTGTGTTAAATTAAAACCTTTTTAACCCTATTTTAAGATAACAAAAGCACAGGAAACACTGTTGGCATAAGTGACTCTTTGTTGTCGCAGAGAAGAGTTGTATATTTAAATCATTACATGTAGGAAAGATCTAATTGCTTTGATGAAAAGAAAAAAAAGTACAATAATTGTTGTCATTGCTAAAATAACCCACTCATATTTATTCATTCATAATGTTGTCCATACTTATTTTATATTTGCTAACTTGGACCTGTTGTGGTGCTTTTGTGGAGTTTATAGTTTATCACATAGACTCTAATTGGGTAGATTTACTGGTTAATTGGTTTAACTGGTTAAACAAACTTTTTAAAACCAATGTTGAAAGAAATTTTTTTAACTGTAAGTCAAATGTAACATTTAAAAATGACCTTTAGAAACAGTGCATCATTGTGCTCTTTTCCTGTTCTTTAGCTCTCTGACTCCAGCTCTAAGTTTTATATTTTTAACCAGCATTCCTCTAAATGCCGTGGGCCTGAAGATACTTGACTCCCAGCTTGAGTTTTATAGGCCTAGTTTGCATCTGAATGGATCCTTCAGAACGCCAAACCTGAAGTGAAAACAGAACCAGAGCTACGGTGAAAAGAAAATAGTTGAATGTTTTTGTAGTTGCCGGAATGCTGTGTGAAATTGATCATTTTGAAGTGAGGTCTCTCTGGAAATAGTAGTTTATTCTCCTTAATGTGGACCACACTCTGTGTTACCTCTCTTTCTACGTCTCTGTTTTAACAGAAGGTTCTCAAGTTATATAAAATCTGTATTTTTATAGTGGTGTCACATTGTCAGTCATTGGTTATGTATTTTCTTTCTTATTATTCTTTTTAACTTTAAATGGAAATACACAGGCTAATACAAAAGTCCCAGGCACAGCACTGGAGATTTAAGCCATCTGATCTAATCTGGGGGGCTGCAGACAGGCTGTCTGCTCTTCTGTGTCTATTTAAATGAACACACACGCAGTCACATAGGCATTCAGGAATGCACTGGTCAACACCACACACACTTACTGTTAGAACCTCTTTTCCCAACAGTGTAAGGCAATGTAATTTTATAATCCAGCCCCTATAAAAAATCAGCAGAAGCTGGTAGTTAAAATAATTCAACACAAAAAAGCTTCTGTTCTCTTATCTCTGTTTTTCTGGATTTAATATGAACCTCATGCTTTGATATCCAGTGTCGAATACAGGAGCTTCTCTGTGGAATAAATCTCCATCAGTTTCTGATTATCGCTCAAGCACAGTACTGGCCTCACATTCCAGCTATTATTTAGCTGCGGTATTTTTTTGAGCTCCTGCTATCCTGCGTAATAAAAGCTAAATCTACATCACTGATGTGTCTCGAGGTCATTATATTCCCTGTTCTGTTTTTTTTCTGTTGTGCAGCTTTCATTACGTTAACACGGCTACTGTAGTTGGAGCATTACCAAAGCAACATAGTTTGTTACCTGATGACCTTAAACTTTGGTGCAGTTGTTCTGTGAGGCTTTCAGAAATTTGTTAAAGAGCCTTAGTAGAGAAACAATCTGGAAAAATTGGCAGCTGGATGGATGATGTCCCTTCTGCTGCCAACTCATACTAGGATGGGTGTAGGCATTCTGTACAAAAAAAAATTGTTTGGCACTACAGGGTTTAAGCCTGGAAAGAGATGCAATGTGAGAAACACAAAGCCGTTAACAAAGAGTAGCAGACAGACTCCGGATGTGTCAGTTTTTGCAATTCTTGATTGTAGTACAGCAGAATTCCCCAATATTGTATTGATAGTTTTATTCGGTTTTAAATTTCATTCAAATTTAAAGGTCTTAAACTTGATTTTCTGAAACCTGCAGATACCTTGCATGGAAATCTGCTATGAGTCACAGTTCATATGGGATCATTTAATGGCGCTAGTCAATAGCGCATCACTTGTACGCAAGAATACTGCTGAAAGAAACCCCAAAAAAGTCATGCAACAGCATAAGACCAAATCAGGACTTTGACTGACGAGCAAAATGCTGCGTGTGGCAGAAAACCAAAACACAACATCCCCATTGTGAAACAGGCAGAGAACGACATCAGCCTGCGGCAGAGGTTAAGCAGAACCACAACCCTGAACATACAGCCAAAACTACGACAGAATAATTAAGCTTAAAGAAGATTCATTAACGAGGATGGCTGCCATCGACATCTAGATCAAAATCCAATTGGAAATCTGTGGCAAGACTGGAAAGCTTTTCCCCTAAATCCAATCTGACTGAGACTGAGCTGTTTTTGCAAACATCATTTGGTAAAGATTTAAGTCTAGATGTGAAAAACTGCTAAGGAAGTACAGCTAAAGACTTGCAGTTGTATTTGCAGTGAAAGGTGGCATGACAAATTATAGACCTGGAACAGTTGAATAGAAACGTATGCTGAGATACTGAAAACCATCCATCATTGTCCTTTCAATTCACATCCATGCTCTACTTTGCTGGCCTCTATAGCACTGAGAGTTTCACCACATCCACCTTTTGTTCCAGGAAACAAATAAGTTATTCTTGCACCTTACAAACACCACAATCATCTGCGGTGAAGTTTAGGAAACAGTATTCATCTCCAAAACATAAACTGTTAAACTGTTAAAATTTTAGGGCTTCTTTAGGACAGCTGGAAGTGATGTAAGTACAGTTTCAGTCTTCAAGTACCTCAGAGATAACATTGTAAGAGAGCGCCTTCCTGCTTTGGTTTGCACAAAAGCCCTTTTGTACACGTCTACTTAAACAGTTATTTTAAATAAGGAAAGTTGATGTATTATTTGATAAAAATGATCTCCGATCTCAAATGTGAGTTAATTTGATAATATATTTCTTTCCAAAGAGTTTCTATTTCCATTTTCTTTGGTTCTGATCACTAGAGGACAGATGACTCTTGACAAATTCAAACTCCTGGTCAACCAGTAATCATTCTGTGTAGCATTTATTATCAATATATCAAAATTTTCTTACTGATGAGAAAACTATTAGTAGGTTATAGACAATAAACAGTAGAAATAAAAGATTAAATGTGCTTTGAGACACCCAGCAAGGCTGTACATGTCTCAAATCAACCTTTCCTTTCAGGGAAAGGACCTGCAGTCACCGCTTCCATTAGTGAGCCCCGAGCTCTGCATTAGGATTAGACCAAGGTGCGTCGATACGGTTCCTACCGTAAAACCTGCGGGATCAATAAACACGACAGCGGAGGGGTGGGACTCCAAGGAGACGATGCTATTTACAGTAATGGGGGAAATCTGGGGAGGAGTGGCGGCCTGCTCTTTGCATGGATACATGTTTGTGTGCGAAAGTGGTCTGAATTTAATTAGCTGTCTGTTCCTCCGTGACCGCTAGAGAGAAGCCAAGCAACTGTCTCTGGATAATTTACGACCTCCAATTAAAGGCAGGCCATTTACAGTTGCAGCCCGTTACCTCGAACAGATCCGTCTGCACTGCTGCAGTCGGTTTCGTTCGGCTCGGTGGTGTTGCGCATGCAAACATTAAGACCTTCAAGCAGATAGTTCTATTAACTGGAATTAAAACACGGTCACCTTGAAGGGTGTGTTCACACTGCAGCCAATCGCAAATGACCCAATTCCGATTATTTTTTTTGGCTTAATCCGATCTTTTCATGGCAGTGTGAACAGCTCAGGTCGGATTCTTTTTCGAATGTGACCCATATTCGATTCAAATGCGACCATAACGTCCAGGTCTCATTCATCTGAACTGAACGTCACTGATTCTCAACAAATCTCACTATTCTGATCCTGATACGCGCAAGCGGGAAGAAAAACAACAATTATGATGGACTACAGTGAGGATTAAGTTGTTAATATGCTGCTCCAGCCGGATAACAACTTCAAATATATAAGCTAAGCTCCTTTAGCCTCCATGTTTACTTCCGCAAACACTGAGCACTTCTTTTTATGGCAGTTGGCAGAACACTGAGAACGCTGACACTATTGCGCCCTCTAGTGCGCATGTGGAACACTTTCAGGTTGTTTGCCCGTTCACACGGCAGAATGCATACAGGTTGCAATTACTGGCAGTGTGAACGGTCACTGCAAAAAAATTGGAATTGCCAAAAAATCTGAATTGGGTCACTTCAGGCTGCAGTGTGAACGCAGCCAAGGTGCTTTTTCTTGTGATCATGTCTTTCATGGCTGTAATTAGTGCATATTGTAGTAATTGATTATTCTGGCAATTAATCGATTAATCAGATTTTAAAATTGGCACATTCTCAATATTTTTATTTACTCAAAATATTTGACAATTATTTTGATGAAATAATGGTTAAATAATTTATTACTTGACAATTGTTTCAAAAATCGATTAATCACGATTAATCGATTCAGCCCTAATGTGTTGTCTTGTGTGTTTTCAGATGGATCTGAAGCTGATCTTCATTGCATTTATAGGACTCTTTTACTGCTGTAACTCTCAGAAAGGTAAAGTTGATTTTATTATTTTTTTCTAATATGAAGCTAAAACTTTCTTTTGATGATGTCGTTGTGTTGATTAGTGAATGGCCATAATAACAGAAGCGTTTGCTACTTCAGTTTAATGAACTCGTAGAAGAAGCTGTTGTGGTGTAGCGTCCTGGAATCAGATGGAATATTCTGAGCCTTCAATCAGTGTTTCACACCTACTGATGCGTAAATGTATGAAGTTTCTGCTGCAGGGCCGCTCTGTAGCGCTGCTCCCTCTGACTCTGACCACTCCTCTGTTTGTTTTCCATCTAGAGGGGAATGAGTGCATCAACAGAAATGCCAAACACTGCGGAGAGTGCATCCAGGCTGGAGCCAAATGTGGCTGGTGTACAGACCCGGTGTGTAACTCAGAGCTGTCAGCTACACTCACTGCAAAGTAGTGCACAGGGGTGAAATCACGTGTTTCTGTTCTATAGAAGGCTCTCCTTTACATAAGTGTCTTTTTTATGTGTCTTCCAACTATTGTCAAAATTCTTCATACCCGTTTCTGATTGGAAACAACACAGGCCTGGCTTATTGTTTTGCATTTTAAGCTAATCAAATGGGACAGTAAATGTAAAAAAACTAAATGAATAATAATAAAAAATGAAAAGAAAACCATTAAAACAGTGAGATTGTAAGTAAAAGGATGAATAAGTAATGTGATGCTATTCAGTGACTTACAATTTGATTCTGTATTTTAGGGTCATGGTTTGATTCAGAAACCAATTTATTTAGAGATTCTGTTTTAATTATGTGACTGTGACAAAAGGAAAAGCAGTCAAAAAATAGAAAATTCATTTAAAGCAATTCCAGTTGTGTCAAATTCCATCAGTTAATATTTAAATAAAAATAGGGTTTGTTCACAACTTAAATGATCAGATTTAAATTATCTTAACTGCTTGGCTTTGTCCTAAATAAAAAGATATCAAAAAAATATTCAAAACCTAATTTTGCAAAAACTAAAGCAAGCTAAAATTGATTTGAGCAATTTCAATCGATTCAGAATTCGGAAGAACAGGACTACATTTTTCTACATTTCTGTTTATTAATTTCTCCATTTATTGTCGATCCGTCCAATGGACCCTGACCTCAGCACCTCAAAATGTTAATCCCATCATAAATGATCTCTGTGCTGCCTGTCTTCAGGACTTCCTGAAACAGGGTGAGACCGTGTCGAGCCGCTGTGACGAGCTGCAGTCTCTGATAAAAAGGGGCTGCAACCAGACGTTGATCGAGAATCCGCTGGGGAAACGGAAGATTCTCAAGAACAAGCCGGTGACCGATCGCAGCAAAGCCAAAGGGGAACTGAAACCAGAGGAGATCACCCAGGTCCAGCCCCAAAAAGTCAGCCTCACCCTCCGATCTGGTGCGTAAACATCGACTTTACATCTGGTCCAGCTCTGTATATCAGTCACTTTGTAATTTTGACAATTCTTGTCCGTTATAACTACATAAAGGTGAGCCGCAGTCCTTTGAGTTGAAGTTTAAGCGTGCAGAGGATTACCCCATTGACCTGTACTACTTGATGGACCTGTCCTTCTCCATGAAGGACGATCTGGAGAACGTAAAGAACCTGGGGACCAGTCTGATGCATGAGATGTCGAAGATCACATCTGACTTCAAGATAGGTCAGGAAATCTCATTAGTTCAAGTCTCTTATTGTTTATAGTTTATGAAACGGGGAATGGATTGTGTTTGGACATTTTACTGCCTGTCTACCTCGTAGCTTTACAAAGTATGACTTTTCTTTTTGTATCACCTTCATCATTTTAGCATTTAGCTTCTCTGCCCTCTCATTGGAAAGCTTTGCAATCTGAACTGAAACAGACTTCAGAAATTCTGTCAACAGTGCCTGTTTTTCAAATCTGTTTTCACACTTTATTTCGTTATTGACCCAACTACTGACAAGTTTGTATAAAATAAATTTTAAGTTGTAATAAACAGGGGGATTTAACCCATTTATTCCTCAGCAAACCTAAGTTTACGTATGCCTCTTTTTCTAAATCTATACAATAGCCAGATTCTGCTTTTGAAATTGGTTCACCAAGCATCTCTGACACAGTTTGACCTCATGTAACTAAGACATTATGCACTTATTTTGGGGATAATTACATTGGTTGACATTTCGAAACTAAATTCACTTAATGGAAACATGCCATTTCGCAAGACACAACAACTTGTTTTTTTTTAAAAACGGATGTTGCCACTGGCGCAAACCACAAAGATGATGATGACAGGAAGTAGTTGGAGGATGATGGTGCAGCATATTTCATGAATAAGTTTATTCATGCAAAATATTCACAAATGAATAGAAACGGCTCACCATCTGAATGCAGGTTTAGAGTATTATCCTTTCACCAAAACACGGATACATGCATTTTACCTGTAGTTTAACTGATTTGTTTTGTTTTCTTCATAGGTTTTGGCTCATTTGTGGAGAAGACAGTCATGCCTTACATCAGCACCACTCCAGCCAAGCTGCTGAATCCATGCACAGGTGACCAGAACTGCACCAGCCCGTTCAGCTACAAGAACGTGCTGCCGCTGACCAACAACGGAGCCGCTTTCAACAGACTGGTGGGGGAGCAGCAGATCTCGGGGAACCTGGACTCCCCTGAGGGCGGCTTCGACGCCATCATGCAAGTGGCCGTGTGTGGGGTAAGACACTGACATCAACATGAGGTTCAGGTCTTGAGGGTAATTTTCCCACCGTTCACTCCACTTTCTAGCAGCTTCACCTCACCAGATGTATCTAGTAACGTTTAAATGGGTGGAGATATTTTATGAGTCTTCTATTTTTGGATGCAACTCAAACCCTCATATGTTTCTTTTTAAGCTGCTCGTTTACAACTCTGTTTCCAGAGATTCGAAGTGATTGCAGATTGGTATTTTTGTTCATTTTTTCTACAGCAACAGATCGGCTGGAGGAACGTAACCCGCCTACTGGTGTTTTCCACTGACGCCGGATTCCACTTTGCTGGCGACGGCAAGCTGGGTGGCATTGTGCTGCCCAACGACGGGAAATGCCACCTAGAGAACAACATCTACACCATGAGCCACTATTATGTAGGGAATATCGGCTGTTTTGGCTGTTCAGGCAGCATCGAAGGCTTCCTGTGACGTGAAGGTAACATACTCTCTCTTTTGTCTTTTCAGGACTACCCCTCCATCGCTCACCTGGTCCAGAAACTGAGTGACAACAACATTCAGACTATTTTTGCTGTCACAGAAGAGTTCCAGCCCGTTTACCAGGTTAGCACACATTAGCCTTTTTTTCTCCTCTAAAGCTTTTGTTGTAATCATAATGACATTTTAGCCTCAAACTTCTGCCATAAGTTGGCAATAATGTACAGTTTCAGTACATTCATCTGCAAAAATAAGTAGAGATTTTTGCAATCGATTGCTGTGTTGATCATTCTGATGATTAATTGTTTAATTGGATAAAGAAAATTGACAAATTCCACATATTTTTTTATTTAACCACTTGTGCTTTTTTTTATACAATACTACAGTTACTTTTTTTGAAAAAGAAAATAAAAATTTTATTCCAAAAATGCAATGATATAGCATTCAATTAGTGTATGCTTGAACATTTGTAGCTAAAGATACATCTGCAGCTAAAGTACTAAAGTACTGTCTACTGATCTGTTAAAAAATGGCCCATTTTTATAAAGCCACCTTTGTTACTCATTTAAGATGGGTAATAAAATATGCCTTATTCAGGAGCTTGTTCTTACAGAACTCAAACTAGGTGAAGCTAAAAATGGCATTTGAGGAGTTTTTGGTAGAATATGTACATATTTGTACAGTTTTGGTTTAATTCCGTCTCTGACTGTTTTGTTCTTTTAGCAAATGGCCTGTTTTGGGTCCTTTATATTCCAGTTAACAATTAATTGATTACTAAATTTGTTGACAGTTATTTCAATCATCGATGAATCATGTTTATCATTTCAGCCTTGGTAGAGGCTGGTTTTAAGGACAAGAACACAAGAGTTTTTTGTTAAATGTTGTTCTTGGTATTTCCTCTTTAACTTCAGGAACTGAAAAATCTGATACCAAAGTCTGCAGTAGGGACTCTGTCTGCCAACTCCAGCAACGTCATCAACCTCATCATAGATGCTTACAATGTAAGTACATTCTTCAGGATTTTAAGTACAACTCAAATCCAGTCGAACTGATCACATTATCAATTGCTCAAACGAGCGACAGGAACCTTGTGCAGCATTCCGAGTTAAGTTGTGCCTGCATTCCTTCTTAATCTGTAGCTAATGCTTTGTTTATTCTCTGCTGTCTGAACCGGACTTCCAGATGGCATTCCAGTGAAAAAGCTATGTCGTCTTATCTTTTGTGTTGATTTTTTTTCGCCAGGCTCTTTCCTCCGAAGTGATTCTGGAGAACACCAAAGTTTCAAACAACGTGACAATCGAGTACACGTCTCGCTGTAAGAACGGAGTAATCAATAAGGGCGAAAATGGAAGGAAGTGCTCCAATATCTCCATTGGAGATGAGGTGGGATTTGGAAGATGATGTTTTTATGTTACAGATATCATAAAGTATTTCATTGGACAAGGGAGGCGTTGTCATGTGATTTGAAAAAGATTAAATCTACAATGTTGAACATGCAGTAAGCAAAAGATCAATAATACATTCAACACGCCCTATTTTTACCCTGCAGAGCTATTTGAATTTAGATTGATAGCAATCACTACAAGCAATAAGAAAATAAGAGCTTCAAAAAAACAATGAAAATGAAGCTAAAATCACATCAGAAACAAGCTTAAAAACAACCGTTTTTCAAAAAGGAGATTTAAAAATTGTGAGAAAGTGTGTTAATTAATATGCAGTGGAATAGTTTGGTTTGTAAGCGACTTCTAATGTTGCTAGATTGGGATGTGAGCTATGTTCAATAAAGTGCCATCAAGAAGACATCCTTAGAAGAAATGGTTCTGGTAACACTCCACTTTAAAACTGTATGATATAAAGTAAGTATAAGGTAAACGTCAGACATCAAGCAGCAGCAGTGTGTGAGGCAACATGTAAAGGTCCCAGCAGTGTGATTGGTGTTCGCTCTGGTTTTGTGGCCTGTTAAAAGCATCAACTATTAACCCATTGTTTAGGAATAATTCTGCTCTACCAGTGCAGCTCAGCTCAGCTCAGCGCAACAGAGAAGCTTGCAGTCCAGGTTATTTAAAAAAAATTAAGCGGTTTTAATTTTTTTATTTGTCTAAAAACAAAGGCTTATAAAACACTGGGGGAAACCCTCCAGTTTTGTATAACAATAAAGCAAAAGCAAAGGAAGTCACTAAGGAGGCAAATTAATTTTAGGTCTGACAAACAATGAAGATTGGAATAAAAATTGTGCTCAACATAGAATTGGATATTGTTTTATATATCAAAGTTTTGGGAAGGAAAATACAAGGGAAAAAGGCCATTGTTTTACTGTCTAAATATTTATTCTGTATATTGTTAATATGCTATAGTTTGCGACTTCTCAAGCAAAAAATAAAAAATTGGCCTAAGAACTGCTGCCCATCCCTAACAATTTTCCATTTTATCTTTAGAGCAGCATAAAGCAGAAAATGCTACACAGGACTAAAAATCCTATTGAACATTTTCTGAAACATTTTCTGGTTGGATTAGTTTTTTTTTCTTCTTGATCTTATTCAAGATACTTCATTGTACTGTCGTTTGCTTCCTTTCTTTAAGTGGTTTTATTTTAGAATTTTGTTTTCAATCACATACCTTTTTATCCTTTTCAAAGCATTTACAACATTTGTTTTATGATATTTATCTATTTTAAAATCTATTTTTTGTTGTGTGATGCATTAATGTTTTCAGAACGCATCAGTTCTGAAAACAGGTAGTTTTTGAAAATGAGAATTTATTCGACTTGGCTGGTTAAATAAAGGTTTTTCATCTTTTTTAAGATTGTCTTTCAGGCATTAAACTGCAGCCCTTTCAAGAAAAAGAAGATGAATTAAGATTGAGATTAAGATTTCCCAACCACGTCGGCTTGTCTGACATCAGTGAATAAGCGTTTCTCCTATGTTCCCTCAGGTCCACTTTAACATCAGCATCACCTCTAAAGGTTGTCCAAACAATACCAGTCCTGAAATTATCAAGATAAAGCCCCTGGGATTCACAGAGGAGGTGGAGATTATCCTCCACTTCATCTGCGAGTGCGACTGCCACAGCGAAGCCGTCAACAACAGCCAGGTCTGCAGCAACGGGAACGGGACCTACGAGTGTGGAGCCTGCAGGTACCAATCCCTCCAACACCTGTTCTTGTTTGTTTTGTCAGTTATTATCTAAAGAAACCCCAATCCCTTGGCGACCCTTAACCCTCTGCTTCAGGTGCAAAGAGGGCCGCGTGGGCAGGGAGTGCGAGTGCAGCAGCAACGAAGTGTCCACAGAGGACATGGACCGGACCTGCCGCAAGGACAACGGCACGGACATCTGCAGCAACAACGGGGAATGTGTGTGCGGCACCTGCGAGTGCAAGGCCAGGGAGAACCCAGAGGAGAGGTACAGCGGGCAGTTCTGTGAGTGTGACAACTTCAACTGCGACCGCTCTGGAAACAAGCTCTGTGGAGGTGAGTCTGTGGAGGGGAGAGGATCTTAAGTCACACCGTGTCATTTTACTGTGAGTCAGAGCAACACACGAAACCTGGAAACGGGACTGAAAGTTGACCAGAAAAAGAACCGAAAGATGACCAAAAATATCATTTTGCTCTTTTCTAATAGTTTGATGCAGCCATTGACACACCATCCCAGTATTCAGCATCAGATGTTAGTAATATTAGTATAACATTATTTGATTTTTTTAGATTTCAACTTACATGTTTAAGTTCTATCCACATGGACCAAAATCAGCCATGGAAATACTTAATGGTCACAATTCTTTTCCCCAAGTTATAAAAAGAAATTACTATTTTTGTTTTAGTTTTACCTGCTCTGAAATAGAATAAACAAATAATATTTTCTTGAAGAAAACAATTAAAGAATCTCATATACACAACTTATTTGGGTTGGGTGTTTTCTGTTTTGTTGGTGTCACTTTTATTGTTATCACAGTAATACCACAAAATATTGTAACAAAACCTTAAGTCCATATCACAAATTACTGCTTTGGACAACTCTGGTTTAAAATGTCTTTCATTTAAAATTCTAAAATCTAGTTTTACAGTAACTTCCCTCATGAAGTCACTGTAGGACATTGCCTCTGATCTTAAATATAGATAAATAATAACAGCTCATTGCAAGAAGTTTAGAAAAAAAACCTTTCGAGTTCCGTTCTCTTCAAATTCAAGTTCTTAAAGAGAAGTGAAAATTGTCTGAAACCGGCATGAACTGGAAATGGAATTAAAAAGTCTAATTTGTGAACCTCAGAATCGATTGATCATCGCAGAATTATTATCATATATTTTTTTTTATGATGCTAATTGTGCCGTAAGAAATATGACCATAATACATCATGCTGAGACGAGCTCCGTGGTTCTCTCTGCTGTCCAGGACACGGGCGCTGCGAGTGCAGGAAGTGCATCTGTGACCCGATGTGGAACGGAACTGCCTGCGACTGTTCCCTGGACGAGAGCACGTGTTTGGCCAGCAACAAGCAGATCTGCAACGGCCGAGGACGCTGCCAATGCGGCATCTGCATTTGCAACGACCCCAAGTTCCAGGGCCCAAAGTGCGAAACGTGTCCCACATGTCCTTCAGCCTGTGCTGAGCACAAGTAAGGAATGACTTTGTGTGGAATGAAAACCTTCTTTAAGTTTCTATGTTCACAACTGAATCCATCCACAAAGTCAAGAACACTGAATTCTGTTTTTGGTCTGGCAGAATTTCTTCTTAAAAGTAGGGATGCACCAATCCACTGTTCTTTTCGATATCAGGACCAATACAGATATTAATATTGGACGGACGCGTCTGTACTTTAAAGCACAAGGCTTTGACAAAGGAATTCCCTGAGTTGAAATACATAGAGAGGGAATTTAGAATGTAGAGTAGAGAGGGCTCTGCGGAGGACAGTGAGGGGAACGGAAACATCAGCTACAACGGCAGATAGGATTTAGCTACACCTCGTTTGCAAAGCCACAATAAAGGTTGTCATCAGAGGCGATTTTAATGTTAGCAATTTGCTTTCCCTTCCCAGAAAGAAATCAGTTTTTAACATGTTTTTACTATTATTAATACGGTTTTCTTCAGAGATTGCGTGGAGTGCCGGATGTTTCATACCGGGGTGAAGAAAGACGTGTGTGAGGAGGAATGCAATTACTTCACCATGCGTAAAGTGGACACCAAAGACAAGTTTCCCCAGCCCACCGACAAATCCTACCCCCTCACACACTGCAAGGAGAAGGACGCCAACGACTGCTGGATCTACTACGTCTACACCGTCACCAACAGCTCGGAGAAGGTGGTCTACGTGTTGGACAAGCCGGGTGAGCTCAGCCCCCGGAGCCATGACAGAGGTTGTCCTAGGCGGACATGTTTGGCGATCCTAACTCTGCCGCCCCGTTCCAGACTGCCCCAAAGGCCCGGACCTCATCCCGATCGTGGCCGGCGTGGTCGCCGGCATCGTCCTGATCGGCTTGGCGCTGCTGCTCATCTGGAAGCTCCTGATGATCATCCACGACAGGAGGGAGTTCGCCAAGTTCGAGAAGGAGAAGATGAACGCCAAGTGGGATACGGTGGGTGTCTGGACGTTCCGCCGACGTTTTTGGCCAGCGTTTTAGCAGAAGCGAGTCAGATGTGGAAAACAGGTGCAGCTCGGCCCTCTGTGTTGTTCTGTTCCTTCACAGGGAAGGTAATCAGTTGTTCTTAGCAGCAGATGGGATTTACTGCCATGTTTATATCATTACGAGGGCCGTCGCTCCTGCTCTGAGCGCTCTGGCAGCTGTGAAGACAGATTGAATTTGTTGCTGTTGAACAGGGCTCGACCGAAGAAGGAAAAATGTTGGGAGTCAGTGTGGACTTTTTTGGGAATGCTATGTGCTCTGTGCATAGCAAAAATGTTTCCAGGGAGGAGCCAAGCCTTCTTCCCGCCCCGCTTCCTCCCTCATGTCACAATGGCAGCCAAGATCAACAGGAGGCAAAGCAGGAATTTACTCAGGACCATATGAAGTCGTACTCCGCCACCTAGTGGCCGGGTTTTATCACAGTCAATTTGAATTCAGATTAACATGACAAATTTTATATTGTATCGTCACCTTCCTAAAATAGTGGCCTAAGTCATATAATACAAAAAGGGATTTTGTCCAAAAAAAATCAAAACCTCTTCTGTTTTTGGTGAAAGATGATTTAGGCAAAATAAAAATAAAAAACACACTCTTTTGGCAAAAAGGGTAGTTTTAATTTTATTTAAGTGACAATAATTGTATTTATATAATGTATATAAAATACACATTTATATAAAATAATGTAGCAAAAGCAGCTGATTATGTCCTCTCTTAACAAATTACAAATGTATTCATTCCCACAACCTGACTGTCTGAAATGTATTCTAAATGCAGTTAGTTTATCAGTCGCCTTTTCACAACAAGTGTCGTCTCAAGGCACAATTCAGTTCAGTCATATATTCTAATAATTGGTCCTAGTTATCAAGCAGTGCATTAAGCTCAGTTTATTATTCAAACTAACAATTATGTTTTTCTCCCCGGTTATCCAGATCTCACAATTCATTACAATGCAAATTATTCCAGGAAACAGACATTTTATTTATTTATTTATTTGTTTGTTTTTACAAAGATATTCACGCTGCAATATAGTCACCATCTAAAGGTGAAGTTGGCAGATGTCAAAGGACGGCAATGTAGCGTTAGCATACAGAGAACGGTGGAGGTCAGGATCTTCCAGTCAGTAGATCACAGTATTCTACTGCTCTTGCTACTGGCCTGGTGGATTCAACAAGAGCAGATCAGTTATTCAGCAGGAGTTATATGAGTGGCAAGAAAACTTTCATTAGAATATGTCATCAGCTTAGTTTTTTTTTCTGCATGTAACTCTTAAGTTAAACCAAATGTTAAAATCCTCTCTCTCTCAGACAGACGTAGGTGTAGCGCTGTGTTGTCCTCTGTCCTCTGCTCTCACCTGACCTTGTTCTTCTCCCTGTATGCTTGTTTATTCCACTCTACTGTTCTGATGTTCCTGGTGAACTCTCCTCTGTCCTCATTCTCCACCTGTAGCAAGAAAACCCAATTTACAAGAGTCCAATCAATCAGTTCCAGAACCCAAACTATGGACGTAAAGGCGCTGTCCTTTGAGTTCGTATTTCTTTTCCTCTCTTGTTCTTCCTGCATGGGCTGTTTGTTTTTTTGTGTCCTCTAGCTTTAGCTCCTTCCTTCATTCTATTTTTATTTTTTTTACTGTAGTTCTTTTTAACAACATAGGCATTACAGAAGTTCAGATTTACAGTTTGTAAAAGACTGCATGAGTGTGCTGTGACAAAACAATGCAGCAAAAAATACTCACATTTGGAAATATTGGGTGGTATGAAAAACATCTAACTAAAGCATTATGTGGTAAGTGTTTGAGTAATTGTGTTTCAGAGGCTTGGTGGCTGTCTGGCATGTCCTTAAAGTGTGACCTGCATACAAGACATGTTCATTGAGGGATGATCTCTACTGACATTCAGCGACTAATTTGTGTGTTCATTTTTTTTTCTTTTTTAAACTAAAACTACAGAGCATTTGCAAAAGTATGTGTACCTCTTGAACTTTTTTGCATTTTTTTTCCCGCATTAAAACCACAAACTTTAACATTTCCTCAAGGGATTTTTCTCTTTTAGACCAAGACTAAGTAGAGCATAAAGAGAACGTGGAAAGTAAGGAAAACGCAATCCTCAAATTTTTTTGGCAAATAAAGTTTTGAAAAGCGGTGGGTCTTCACAATAAAATTCCATACAGCCAGTTGCCTTAAAAAGGTACTTAATTGGTATTGAGTTCACCGACTTAATCACAGAATCAGCTGTTCTGGGAAAATTAGGGAATTTACTAGACAGTTTATCAGCGTTATCAGGAGTTTTAAAGCAGAGTGAAGGTATAGAATATACCATCCACCCTATAGATCAATGATTGGCCGATACTCGCATGAGAAACCAATCTTCTCCATGAATTTTATCTTCCTGGATAAGGGAATGAAAATTAGCTACTGCCTGCTTTTGCTCCGCCGTGAGAGAGTTGACTGACTGACTGACCCACACAACAGGTTAACAGTGGTCACCCCAGTGTGGCCAAGTTAGCAATTTGGTTGCTTTATTTAGCGATTTTTCAGTCAAAAAATGAGTACCTGAATCGGCAGGTCAGGCTTTTTAAAGATCAATGTCAGCCAAATGAAAAAAAAAATGCAATCAGTGCTACCCTAGAAATATGTCCATAAAGCTGACATTTATATTAGAGTTGCAACAATAAAACCTTCCTAGAAGGAAAGAATTAAGTCTACCATCATCAGATGAGACCAAAATATCACTTTGTAGCCATGCTGGGAATGGTGGGAAAGGCTTCTATCCACCAGGGACAGTGAACATGTTCAGAGTTGATCAGAAGATGGGTGGAGGTAGTTAACTGGGTGGACAACTATTTCAGACCAACCTGAAAAGACTTGAGTCTGGGGCAAGAGTCGAACTTTCACCAGAACTATGCATCCAATCATAGTGTTGAATGCATCCACATCACTTTTATGTCCTTTTCCTTCCACTTTTCAACTATTTACTATTTTGTATTGGTTTACTGCATACAATCCCAATAACACACCTTGAAGTTATTGGGATTTGAAGTTTGTGGTTATAAAATGACAAAACGTTCCAAAGAAGAAAAAAAAGCCTTTTTTAAGAATCTGTACTTGTTCAGCCGACTTCCTGTGAGGGTTTTGAATTTGATCTTTGATCTTGAATTTGTTTTTGTGTGCTCTCCAGGGTGAAAATCCAATCTACAAAAGTGCTGTCACAACTGTGGTCAATCCGAAGTACGAGGGCAAATGATGGCCCCGGGGTCCTTCCTGAACTCTGACACCAACTCTGCAAAGCTGCAGTCAGACACCAGCCGGTCCGGCGTCCGGCGGGAGCGAATGACGGAAAATGTGTGCATTCGTCTTTGTTGCTTGGTCGTAGCCTTGTATCACTCAGCCACTGCGTCCTGTTTGTTGTTACTAACACGTACAGTTTATGCCCCACGTGTCGTATTTTTGATGTACAGTATGCGGTCTTTGTACATACCTCTAAGTGTTGCGTTTTGTTTTCTGCTGACGGACCGGTCCAATTCGGAGCCCACGGCTTTTGGAAGATTCTCCAGCTTGTGCTTCTTAGCGGTCAAGCCTCCTGTTTAACGCGTCACTGTTGCTGCCCTTCGTGTCACGTGCGTCTGTGTATATTTAGAAAACGATTGCAATAAGGTATTCTGAACAATGTCGAGCAGAATGCAGTAAAAATCGGACAATAGGAGCGTATAAAGTGGTTGTACATGTAGTTTTGAATTTGCAAATGATTTCAGTTGTTTGTTTGCGGGGTTTTTTGCACTATTGCAGAGTGCTGACCTAATATAAAAATCAAAACACAAGACGGATAAGAAGTATTTTATTTGTAGTGCTGAGATGACGTGCTACCGCAAAGGGATCGTATACCACTTGTTAGAAACAACGACGTCACAGCAATGCTGAACAATCAAAAAATGTCTGCAGTTATATACAGCTCTGAGATACAGCTCTGATGTAATCACATTTCTTTTTTTATGACATTTTTTTAATCCTCAGGTCCCACGTGTTTTCTTATCAATTTGTTTCTGTGCCAGTTTTGTTCTTATTCACACTGAATGACTGAAGATGTGACCTGAATCACCTCAAAGTGTGCTCACACCCAGATGCCTCTAAACTACAACACACGGGCCTTTCACAAATATTGCTTTTAAAGTGCCTTTTTTTATTTTATTACCATGTTTTTCCCAGTGCTGTTCACAAGATATTTATTAAATACCAAAAAAAGGTGTTTTTATCTGTGTGGCTAGTTTGTGGTTCTCTTTAACACCATTTCTGTAGTTCTTCATTGTATATTATGTCCACTTTGTTAACGTGGAGACTTTTAAAAAAATTTTTTTTAATTAATTCAATTTTCATACCTTGCTATACTGGTAAGGGTCTAATATTAATTTGTTTTGTCTGAACAATGTGCAGAATACTATGATGGCATATTACGGTCATTCTAGATAGGAAAATAAAATAGTAAAATTTCCACACATTTTTTTCCATTAGAATTTCAGATTTTCTAAAAAAATAAGAACATTTCTTAGTTTGAAAGTCAAAGATTTGAGAGAAAAAGCTCTGAAATGTTTAGATTAGTCTCAGAAATTGTCTAGAAAACATTTAGAAAAAGTCAAAAAATATTCCAATGTTTGGAAATTGTCAGACTTTCGAAAGTTGAGATTTCAACGTTTTCCTAGAACATTTCTTGAGTTCAATCTCAAAATTTCAGATTTTTTTTCTTTCAGATTTTTTTTACCTTTGGAGTTCAGAACTTTTAGTGGTTTTTTGTAGAAAATTTCTGAGACCATTCTCAAAATGTGCTGTTTTTGGCAGACATTTACAACAGGAGGTAGGTTTAAAGATATAAAAAAGCAACATATAATCTCCCCATCTAGAGAAATTCAAGGACAGATGAGGAACAAATTCAGTGATATTTTTCAGACTACATGTCCATCTCTAATGTTTGGGACTCCAGCAAACCACAGAACGAGCCATCAGCCTCAAAATTAAACAGAACAGTGGTGATTCTTCCAAGACATCCACTGAAAACCAGGAATAACATCTAAAGCATGCAGACCTCAGTATTAATGATTCAACAACAAGACAGAGAGAGACTGGGCAACCATTTCCACTGAGAGTTCCAAGGTAACATTTTTTAAAAAGCACATAAATTCAGTAAAGCCAAAAACATCTTGATCTCAAAGATTTTTGGGAAAATATCTTGTGGACTCATAAATCAAGAGTGGAAGTTGTTGGAAGAAGAGAATCTCATTACGTCTGGCTTGAAACTAACATAGCATTTCAGAAAATGGACATTAAACAGTTCATACTCATCCTGCTGCTTCAAGATAAATGATGTAACCAAAAATTCCGCTGTTTAGAAAAAATTAAAACGGGGGACTGACATTTAAAAAAACTTTTAAAATATATGTTTTATTGTGTGTGTGAGTTTTGTTTTGTTTTTACTATCAATTGGTAAAATTCACAGCATATGTCATTATTCTCTGAATGCTAAAAACCAAAGAATAAAATAAAACTTCATCTTTTCCATGACTACGCATATGTGCTGCATCATTATGCAATCGTCACCGTAACCGGAAGTGCCAACAAGTCACTCCGGATATGGTTGAAGTGAGACGTCTTACCGAGTCAAAGCATCTGTGTTCCCAGCCAGCTGTAACCAGGAGCCAAGTTCTCTGTCTGCCTTTGAAATTACACAGAGATAACCAGGCTCTCGCAGGGGGAAATGGAAGACGACGTCTTAACGACGCTGAAGATTCTAATCATCGGTGAAAGTGGCGTCGGCAAGTCCAGGTAAGACGAAGCTTTACTCGAGTCAAGAACATGGCAAGAATCACCGCTGCATTGGATGTCGGCTAATGCTACAGCCTGTTAGCGTCTGTTTGATCAAAGGCGTCCAAACAGAACAGAGCTGAGTTTAACCTGAACGAACATTTTCCATCGGGGTTTGTTTTTATTTTTAGCTCTACTTACAAAGCTGTCAGGGCTAATAAACACCAAAGAACAGCAGCAGCTTCCTGTTAGCTGCTGGTGGCTATTAGCGGCTAGCTAGCTGCTAGGTGAGCGCATCTTTTTTCGCTCCTTAAGATGTTGCAATCGGGATGAGGTTACAGCGCAGGAGTCCAGTTCACTTTCTCTTCATGTTTTTACCATGACGCTAAACAACTGACCTCCTAAAAACACCCTGGTCAGAGTTTTTAGGAGCAGCTTGGATCGACTCATAAATGTGATCCTGCGCTGCGAGACACTCGGTGCTAAATGTCACCGCAGCAGGTCATCCAGGACCAACACGGATAACGAGTAAACACAGAGGAGGAAATGCTGGCAAAGTTACATATTTGTGGACAAATTGGGATCAGAATGTATCTCCTGGAATAAGAGGCTAAAGTCATGACTCGATCTGAGGATCTGCAGGTCTGGTTCCTGTCTGGATGATGGATGGATGATCCACATCTGTCTGAGCCCATTGTTCATCCTTTTGGCTCATTGTTCATCCTTTTGGCCCATTGTTCATCTTTCATGCCTTCAAGGTAGATTCCTTTGGTACAATATCATTTTATTTACCCACAATTGTAAACAAAATGGCTCTAACAAGAACACAGACAATTATTCTACTTTTTCTACTGTAGCAAAATGACCGTAATTTGTAATTACAGTTGGGATGCAATTATTTTGACTTTAATTCCTTAACGGGACCCAAAAGGAGCATTGTAATGTAGATGGATGGGTCATTTAAAGGCAAATCCACCAGTAGCAGTTAATATTTATTGCGTTGTTTATCATTTATCAGGATAAGATATTGATTTATCATTGTCACAATAAATTCCAAATAATTAGTTAAAAAATTAAATTTCTAATGTTTTAAAAACCCTAAAACTGTCTGGGTTTTATTGCTATATGTTCCCCTCTCTGTTCAATCAATGCCAAATAACTTGAAAATATGATTAAATGCAGATGCTGCG
Source organism: Micropoecilia bifurca (assembly GCA_903067075.1). NCBI lineage: Eukaryota > Metazoa > Chordata > Actinopteri > Cyprinodontiformes > Poeciliidae > Micropoecilia > Micropoecilia bifurca. Next base: position 35,457 of record CAEGAF010110558.1, read on the forward strand.
TTTGTTTCTATTGAAATAAATCCCACTTCTTTATGAGACTGGTGTCCTAAAGAAGCATATTTTAAATGTGAATGTTTCTGAGCAGCTTTCCTTGTCTTTGGGGCTGAATGCTACGTCCTGCAGTCACAGCGACACAGTTACCTGACAAAACAAAAGTACTACATGGTTCTTATCGTTACAATATTCCAACAGATTGTTGTGCTAAACTTTCCGTCCGTATCTCCCCCCCCCTGATGCTTTATGTTCCCAGGCATCAGCAGGGTTTGCTCTGCACCCCGAATGGCCGATTGCTAGTAGCTCGTCATTCAGACCAATGGCAGCGTTTCCACAAAACTCTTTGGTGTCATCGGTTACAGTGGGCTTTTGTTTGCTAAAACAAACAAGTTCAGCTCAGGATTAGTTCCAGATGTCACAATAATGATAATAGGTAGAGTCATTAGGACGGGAGGCGAGCGGATCTGTTTTATGTGATTGGTTCCGATCGTCAGGACGATGTCCGCTTGGCAGGCAGGAAGCCCAGTAGATTTTTCCCAGAACCAGTAATTTCCACAGCACAGCTTCTTCCCTCTTAAACAGTAAACACTCAGTGCTGTTTGTCACCCTATAGGGGCGTCCTAGAGAGTTCTGCTGGGGTCAGAGGTCAGAAGCGAGCCGCCTCATCAGGCTTCTGAAGGAGGACTTTGAACTTTATCAGTCACCGTTGGGAAGTGATCTCTGTCCTGCTGGCTCATGTGTAGTGGTGACATCATTTGAAGCGTGTGTGTGTGTGTGTGTGTGTGTGTGTGTGTGTGTGTGTGTGTGTGTGTGTGTGTGTGTGTGTGTGTGTGTGTGTGAGTGAGTGAGTGAGTGAGTGATGCAAGTGAAGGACGAGATAATCAATAGAGACAAAGACGAGGTCGGTGGATATTTGAGCCAGGAAACAGGAAGCTCTGTCCAGAGCCGAATCATGAAGGGATAACGAAGCAGTGAGTCATAACGAGACGTGAACTTAACTTCCTGTTTTCCCACCAACAGCCTCCTGCTACGATTCACAGATGACACGTTTGACCCGGAGCAGTCGGCCACCATAGGTGAGTTAAGACACCACATCTGTCAGAGTTTCTGCTCCCGCTGCAGAACCGCACACAGTATTGGGTTTGAAGAATCCAAACAGACCTGAACTCTCCCCGCTTTTGCTGCGACATGTTCAAGAGAAAAATGTTCCCACTAACAAGCATGTTCTCATTTACCCAACATCTCAGATCAGACATAAAGTCACGTTTTTTTGTCGTTTGCATGTTTTTAGTCAAGCTTCTCTCTAAGATGTTTAGTTGTAATTCATACGGTAGCAGTGAGACGTTTGAGTTTTATATGAGAAGAGATAAAATGTCACAACGACCCAGATGAAGCAGTTTGTGAAGGACAAACCGGAATACACAGACCAATATCAAGGTCTGTTTTTTAGACCATGTAATGTGGGTGACCTGCTGGCTTAAAATGACGTTTAAAGTATTTTTCAGGCATATGGTTATATTTTATAGGTAACTATCTTCAGTTCTTGACAAAACTGAAGGTAACAGCTTTCTACCAAAAACTTGAAAAACTGACTCATATTTAAAGACTTAAATAATAAAATTGTCATATTTGACTTAAATTTCTTTTAAGCCAAATATGACTTAAGAAAAATGACTTTATGATTTGACACCTTGAAATTGGGGCTCTGCCTCTTTAAGAATCTCCCACTCGTTCCAACGCTGTACTTTCAGAAAGTCATCACATTATTTCTCCATCATGCCGTTTACAACTTCTTAGGAGTGTTTGACTGAGAAGTAGTTTGTATGATGAGCTCAACGGATTCACTGTTCCACCAGGTGTTTGCTAATTGTTGCTGCTAGTCTGGAGGAGCTGAGTGTGAACATGCAGCTCTTGCTCAGACCAAGCCTTTAAAGGTCCTTGAATCTCCCTTGGCAACCATTCCTAAAGGAGATTCAAGGATTTCTCAAACTTGCATGAAAGAATCAAGGTATGTTTTTGATGATGTAAAAGAGTTGATTTTGCATAATACTGCCTCTTTTCAGAAAAATTCCTTCTTTGCCCACTACTTCCTTTGTTAGCCCAACAGAGTACTCAACACTGAACCTTCCAAAATGATCACTTGTTTTTTTTGTTTGCATCCAGTTCTCCCAAATGCTGCCATATAGAGAATTTCAGCAGTGAGGGAAAGTTCTAATTCCTTCTTTTCACCAAAATAAAGGTCCCGTTTTCATAGAAACCAGATCTTTACATCCATTCCACAAAAAGACGGTAAACGTTTCTGCCGTTCTGGGCGACACAGATCGACCTCATTTCGACCTCCACCGTTTTGCCGTCTCGTTGTGAAGGGCGATTGCAAACAGATGCTTTCCTGGATGTTTCTCGGGGAAACACACATCAGATTGTGTAACGAGTCAAAGCGGTGAAGAGTCAGAATGGAAGAGAGTTTAAATTACTCCATGATTTCCTGTTTACTTTGTCTGATCTAATATTTTAAGAATGCACCATGTAAATGCTTTACGATGTTAAACCTGGTCTGTAGGTTCGCTGGCGGATGAACCTGCAGCATGGAGCTACAGAGTCGTTTCAGATTCATTTCTTTTTATTTTTAGGTTTTATTCTACGTTTATTAGCCTCCATTCTCTGAGACACTGGGGTGACTTAACTCTTCGCCTGAGGAAGGAAGGCGTGTTCCGCTCTGTTCATGCTGACGTCTGGGCCTGTTGGGGTTTTTGGACTTAAATATTCTCTGACCCGTTTGACAGCTGGTTGCATTTGGTTCTGCCTCGGTTTTCAGCACAGACTCTCATTGTTTAGAGTAGGGATGTGCCGATCAGGTTTTTTCCTGCCGATACCGATAGCGATCACCCCTGAGAGCCGATCACCGATTCCGATCCCCGATACCAATCACATAATTATTATTTTTTTTTTATTATAAACACTACTGTTACATTATGTGGAAAAAGGAACCATGAATTCACCTTAATTTAGACAAAAACTTGTTTTAATAACTTTTCCAAGAAGAAAACTAAACAAAACAGGCATTGTGCAAATTGAACTGCTATCAATAATACTATCTTTAACAGACAGATAA
>CAEGAF010110594.1:0-23101 GCA_903067075.1 Micropoecilia bifurca
TGTGAATTTTAGTTCCACAAACACGATCAGGATACCTGACATCGCCTGTACAGATTCCCCACTGACAGTGGAGAACCATTCTTTTTTGAATCTTGACGCAAAAACTTTCTGCCGGTCTGCTAGTCCACAATGTACATTAGCATGTATTTACTACAGTAGCTTGCGTTTATGAGACTGTCAAGCACGTGGTAGCTGGGCTATAAAGTAACATTGGCATTACCCAATGAAAGGTGGCCCCTGTAGTAAGGTCCATTTTATCCCACATTCTGCTAGACTCTAGGGGGAAGCGTGGGCCACCTACAGCAATGAGAAAGTGAAGAATTAAAGAAAAACCTACAGCTGTTGGTGGCAACCTGAGTGTGGTGGTGGGATTATCAACTTGTGTACTGAATCAAAATGTCTGTTTTTCCGAACCTTTGCCAGGGAGGATTCTTGCCATGTTTCTCCACATCATGTGTCATTTGGTTATAAAACCCCAGCCTCATTCTCATTTCATACAACCCCCCCCCATCTGAATCTTGTCGTTATGAATAAAATGTAAAGAATTTAGTAGCATGCAGGTAAAAACTCTCTCTCAAATGTTTCTCTCATGAATGAAAAGTTGAGCAGTGTGAATCCATTGGGACTTTGAAATTAATGCCACACACAAAAAAACATACCACACAGCTTTACTGCTGGATGCAAGCGCAGTGTGTGCTAATTAACACCCGTGTGTGTGAAACGGCGCACGCTCCTCATTTCCTTTTTAAATCTCAGACAGTGTGACAGGAACGCGGGAGACCGTCTCCCCCGGCCCACTGCCTCCAAATAACCGACTCCACAAAAGGACCACAAACACACCGCCGCTGTCACAAATTCCACACGTGGATGACACTCTGAAGCGACGCACCTGACTTTGGGCGCATGTATGAATCTAATTTCTGCCAGTGAGAAGGCCAGGTTGTGTTGATACAAAGTAATGAGAAGCAGCTGGGAAGAAGAAGAAACACGGGGATAATCACGGTGCAGCAAGTATCTCCATGGCAGCTGATGGTTTGTGAAGTGGCAAGCCTTCAGATGAGAGGAAGAAAGGTTCATATTTTGTTTGCAATTTTGAGAAGAAATCTCTAGGTTTTCTTTTTTCTCTTTTTTTTTTAGACGTTTTCCATATAAGAAGGGCATAAACTATCCACGAACAATGCCTGAAGAGAATTATTCTACATTTATTTAGTTTTTCTACACAATAAAATGTGTTTACTTTGTCTCTGGGATCCTACTTGACAAAGCAGTGGTACCTCTGCCACACCAGCAGGTGGCGGTGGCAATAACGTTGGAGACAATGTTAACATTTAAAAGCAGAATATCTTTCTCAAACTTCTTGGTCTCTGTTTTGGTTTTTGTGTCTGTTTTTCAGTCATCAACATCCACAGTTTACATTTAGAGCTTAATGGAGACAGAAACTGGACAAGGACAGATGAGAAAAAGCAGATAAAAACTGACAAAAAACAGACATCCATCCAAATGGACGTGAAATTAAAAAAAATATATAATACATTTTAATGATATCTAAAAATGATTCAAAACTACATGAGGATTATGTCCTCTGAAAAAAAAATCTTCCTCAAAATTCTGACTTTGCTCAGAATATTAAAGTCAAAATTCTAAGGGAAAAGTCTGAATTACTTTTTTTTCTCTACTGGTCCCAATCCTTTTCCATAAGAATGGGATGGAGGTGCTTAAACTTTTCTGATGTAAAACATGAACTGTGTAAATGATTAAGTTAATTATCTTTGGACAAATGCGCTTTTAATTTGACACTTCCAAAGAACATAATCTAAATCCTCTCAGCTGGACGTTGACATCAAAGCTCCAGCAGTAAAGCCCCCAAACAGAGACAGATTTGAAACCAGGCCAACATCTAACATATCAGAGAAAAATAATAATTATTACTCAATTAACAAGATCTCAAATTAAAATAAGTATTATAGGAAGCAGCACTGAGGAAACCTGCCTTGTGACAATGACAGAAGCAACACTTGGCTGCTGCAGGGTGGAGATAATAAACAGGAAGCAGGTGGAGAGGTGATCTGCACCTGGAAACACACCTGGAAGTTAGAAAGGAAGAAGTTTTTTTTTCTTACATTTTACTTCTGGGATTGGAATATTTACATCAATCTCCGTACTGCTAGTGAAAAACCTCAGCATAGCTTATTTTAGGAAATAAATCAACACCTGCACAGTCTCAGAGGTGCAACGCTCAACAAGTTAACCCCCATCTCCACGTAGCTTTAACAGAACAAAGCGTATCGTTGGTAGGTGAAATAAGGAAAGTGGAAAGGCTTCATTCAGGGCACCCAGTTCTGGTAATATATATATATTATTATATATATATATACAGCCTGACAGAGCAGAAGTTTGCATAATGAGTAAGCAGCAAAGGAGCCTGTTCTTCCTGCAAATGACTTTGAATTTAGGATTCTAACCAAAATGACAAATGTTAATCCTTTGATTGAATTGCATCATAGAGGAAACCTTATGCCAGAATACGGGAGTTTTTCGTCATTTTCTTGCTGCTGCTGCTTTTTTACGTTAAACTGTCATCAAAGCGGCTCTGCAATTACAATGAAAGCCGTTTCGCGTGAGCAGAGGCCAGCGGCCTCAGGCTGAACACTGCAGCGCTAAACCGAAGCAGCGCGTGGTTCTGCGTGACGGACACTTTGGTGATAAAGACGCTGACAGGCAGGGGGCAGCGTAGGCCCTGGCAATTTTGGAAATCTTTAATCTTCCTCCTGCTGAAACTGTGGAAACAAAGACATTGTAATTGGTCACCATTCAAAGGTAATGATGGACATGTCAGCTGTTCACATCATGCTTCTATACACTCCCCACAATTCAGTCTCACAGAGGGAGTTTATTTTGTTTTTTGACAAAGAAAAGAGCAAAGGGGGAATGGAAGAGAACATGCAAAGAAGAAAGGACAGAGGGAAAAGAGAACTTAAAGTAAACAAGGAAAGACAAAAGACAAAAGAAATTAAAGAAGGGGTAAGAAAGAAAAAGAATAACAAATCACAGAGGGAAAAGGGAACTAAAAATGTAGCGAGAAGAAAAGGCAAACAAAAAATTTGGGAAAAAAAACAAAGAAAAAATGAAAAGACAAAAGTAAAAGCAGAAAAATGCATGAAATAATAGGTAAGAAAGGGAAAAACAAAGTTGGAAAAATTGAAGATGAAACGATGCAAGGGAAGAATAAAAGAAAGAAAAAATAAAAGTAAAGAAGAGGTCAAATAGTGAAGGGAGGAAAGAGTTAATATGAAAAGGAAAGTAAAGAAGAAAAAAGAAAAAAAGAGGAAAAGACACCAGATAACAAGCCAAATAGAAAAAAGAAAGGGAAGAAGGAGAAAAGGAAATGAGAAGGAGGAATCAAAAAGAATGAAGCAAATCATCATCATCCTACCATTTTCTGTTGTCGTCTTTGTCGTTTCCACCTGTAGAAACATCTGGCTGTTGATCGTGTGACCCAAAAAAAGTATTTCCATTGCAGTTGGCTGAAAAACCCTGTCATCCTATCGCAAAGACCTTATATGAAAAAATTGCAATGTTTCTTTGAAATTTATTTTTGTGATTTAAAATTTGCGCAACTTTGTGGTTAAAGGCAATGGAGCTAAGGAGATCACAAAGTAGAGATCAAAATCTGGAAATACGGATATCTTCCATACTTTAGATTCTTTGTGCATCCTTGTTCGACCCAGGAATGTTTCAAACGAACGCCAACGTTTCCTCGACGGTGTGGAGAAGCCCGAGGGATTGTATGGAGAGGCCGAGTCAAATGAGGAGAAGGGCTTATCTGACGTGATCGGAATGGAAGCCACATGTGAGCTCTGGGTCTGGAGCCACGACCTTCATTCCTGCTGTGGAGGTGAAGGTGGAAGGGAAGTGGGCGTACGGAACAAAGGGAGCAGCGGGTTTCCGACTCGCCGTTTATTCGGCTGATCGACAGTGGAAAACCAGAACATTCCGACAACAATGTCACAGTTTTCCTCTTTTCACTGGCTGAGCCCTGAGCTGTTGACAAGCTTTATGACTTAATGTGTCGAAATGCTTTTCTTTTTCTGCTTTATTTTAATAAAAGGTTTGATTATATGAAAACAGATACATATAAAAGGAATTCTGAACAAATTTAATAAACACTCATCAGTGTAATATCAAAAGGCTTTCTTTCACTTACAACTCCTTATTTTTTTTCCAACAAAGTTTTGCCGTCAAATTTATCTTTTATTTGAGATAAAAGAAAGTATAAGCTTTACATAAACTGCAATGTTAGCAAAACACCCATCTATTTAAAAAAGGAAAATATTGGGCCCTGGGTTACTGCCCCAGCATAGAGCTATACTGCAAATAAATCAGAGCTTATGTCTCCTGCACATAAAAATGACATTAATATAAAACGATAAGATTCGTACATTAAATTAAAACCATCAGAACAAACAAGACCAACTTATTTTAACAACATGGACAACATTGCCTCCTTATTTATGTTGCAATAGCATGCTAGCAGCTAACCAAGCATACTCATTCCATTTGTTTAGATTTCTTTCGCTATGTCCTCGTGTCGATGTTCACAAATGTGATGGCTTTTCCGGTAATGGGAAATACAATATCCCAATGCTGGGATTGGTTCCCCCCCACCACCACCACCAAATACACACAGCACTCCGAGAAAAAGATCTGTTAGCCTGCAGAGGCCAGAAACACAGGATCGAGTTTTCCCATTTGTTCTTAGGAGGAAATCTGTAATGTGAGGGCAAAGGGCCCGGTGGGTTCATGCCTGATAAGTCAGCGCATTTGGTGTCGGCTGCATTGATGAGAGAAAATCCTTTAAAGAGTTTGGAGTTTTCACACAACTGGAGTCGATGCGGGTTTCCAGTGGGGGTGTGTGGGGTCAGTTTCAGCTGCTTTTCTCCTCTCCTGCCTTTGTTTCTGCCTCTGGTAATTTATCCTTCCTGTGAAATTCATTCACTTTCTTTTGTTTCTTCTTCTCCACCGTATCCTTTGGGTTATTTCCATTGCGGCGCCTTATTTTCACATATTGTACCTCTGCAGCGAGGGCCATCAATAGCGGTCCGGAGTGGACGATCTATTCCGACGGGAAGGAAATGAATCTAGTAGCCTGACAATCAATTCTCCTCGAGACGGTGCCCCTGAATCAAAATGTATCTCCTGTGTTGATTTCATCTTGGATTTTTTGAAGCCATATCTGCTGCACTTGTCTCAATCAATGATCCACCTTCCTTTCATCGGACCTTTGTTGAGCTTCTTCAAAGCAACATCAGAACCAAACAGAAAATTCATGTTTTCTGTCTTGCACCAGCTAAAAAAAATGATTAAAAAAATTCTGTGTATTTTATTAGGTTTTTATCCAATAGAGCAAAACAGGTTAGCTACTGTAAATGGGAGTCTCCCAACTACCAGCACAATGTCTGATGTTTGGTATGTTCTTAAGGCAATATACTTCTTCTGAAATGCTCTATTAGTATGAATTAAATCTTCAAATAAAAAATCCGCTTTCCATATTTACTTGAGTTGTCCTCATGGATAAAGAATATTTTTTTGATGACTTGAACCCTTTAAGTACGCCAAAAAGGCAGCGTTTAAGAAAATCTATAAGGGAATGACTAATTCTAGAGTTTCCCTTAGTGTATTATAAGCCTGGCAGGCCACCAGGCTTTACTTGTACCCCCACCAGGCATAGCATAATTTAGCTTAGATTTTTTAATATCATTATTGCCTTTTTTAAAGACTTTATAGTTGGTGTTTAGGCATTCATCTTCCAGTCGTGCAAAAAAGCATAACTATCAAGTAATATTTTCTAATTTCCTGTCAACTTTAAACATGTTGACACAAAAACATGGCGGCCGGCCGACTGCCTTAGGACCCTGAGAACCAGGTTTAGAAAGTTTTCTTGGGGAAGCGCTGCTAATTCTTTGCCATTATGTGTAAAGTTTCAAAAACAGAGCATAGTTATGTGCTCTGGTTAAGCAAAAATCACTGGCAGCATCTCCAAAGATATGAAAAGTATCTTTGACTCAATGAAGGCTGAGTTTAAATGAACATATTTTTCATATTTTTGTTCACGCAGTTTTCTTTCAAATCAAATCCTAAATGAAAAGCATTCATGGTTCTAGTTGTAAAGAAAACAATTCAAACAGGTAATGCAAGCATAATATTTTATTATTGCCATCGTCTGTTTTCAAAGTTTTCTCGTTCACCTAAAAGCAGTATAATGGGAACATGGGGCTGTATTCAAGATTTAAAACAAACAAACAAAAAAAAACCAGACAAAAACTCAAGTCATGCACTGCGCAGTCATTCCAAAGTACTGCAATTTCCAACGTGATGTGATTTCTTATATTTCTGAAATGAAGTGGGATGAACATCATTGGCAGTAAATTCATGGTCTGCGCTGAGTGTTGGGAGTGCTATGAAAAGGCCACTTTACCTCTCACGTGTTGTTTGTGTCTTGCCACAGTCGACTCCAAGCCGAGCAATTTTCCCTTCAAGGCCACATCAGTTTTGATGGCAGTGAGAAACCCAAGTGCTTACATTATCTTCCTGCAATGGTGGCAAGTTTAAAAAAATAAATAAAACTAGTGTTATGATACTGTAAAAGTATTACTTGGAGACTTTTAGATGACAGCGGGGTTTTCATCTAAAATTACAATTTACATCAAAAAAACTAGCATTGATTGAGGATCATTTAGCTTTCATGCTAACTCATTATTAGAAATAGTTAAAACAGAGTCCAGACACATTGGGGGTTGGCATGTTAGTGAGTCAAACAGTTATTTAGTCAAAACTAATTATTATCTAGCTATTTGAATAAAAATATAACACACGGTACTGTTTCTACTGTTTCACCAAAAAAGAATCCACAACTCTCAAACGACAGAATCACTGCTAAAATCTTTGCATCCCTACATTTTCACAAAAGCTAAAAATAGCTTATTTCGTGTCGTTCTGTGGTAAACTACCATGCAATAGAGTGTTTTGTTAGCATGTGAATGCTTAAACATGCATGAATCCCACAAGTCTGAGCTGGAAGTGAGCTGTGCCACATTGGTAGGCAAGCGCAGCACGAAGCATAGGCCAACAAAAAGTGTATTGACACTCTTGACCAATGTGCAAGAGAAACAAACAAAATCGCTGCTTTTGGCATCAACATTTTTGAGAGACAGTGGAAACATGTCAGACAATGTGGACAAGCTGCCTCCATCTCCTGTTATGATGTAGTTGCTGAACACAAAGGAGCTTCATGGCCTGAAATCCACAGACCCATACAATCTGGTTTTCAACGGCTTTGTAAAGGACATACAAACTCTTCATGTGAATAACGAGGTTCTGGATACTGGCAAAGTCAGTAGATGTAGTAACACACATATAGGCTACATGTCTGTTTTAGCTTGAACATAAAAGACACATTAGCTAAGCTCAATTTTGCTAGTTTGACAGTAAGTATAACTTTAAATATCCCTGAAATTTTTCATCTTAGTGTTACAGAGAGATAAGTAAAGGTAAGAGCTTGTTCGAAGCTTGTGGCTTGTTTATTTTTGTCAAAGTAATGTAGTTACAGTAAATACCAAGATGGCTGTCAACTACAAAGGTGATGTCACATGAGAATTATGTACTGTGTTCACTTATCACAACATCAGATTTTTTGGGTTTTTCAATTGAACCGTCATCAAATATTCCCTCCAAAATCCACCCAATTTCCAGGTTCATTGCTTGTCCTCTGGTGTCTTTCATCTAAACTAATGAACCTCAAATACATCTCTTCATGGGAACAACACTTTCTGACTAGTGGCCTTTTATCTAATGTTGCCTGAGCATCTATGATATGCTAAGAAAAAAAATCAGGTTTTATCAATAGAGGCTTTCAGCACTGCATCACACTAGACAAAAAAGGTTGAGTTTGACGAATCCTGTTATTTAAACTTTGCTCTAGAATTACGGCATATTAAATCCATAACTCGAGTGGTAGTAATTACACATTGTGGGTCTCAGGATATTAAGCTGCTACCGCAAAGTACAAAATTAGATCGTAAAACGTGCAACAAATCAGCACAAGGCAGCTTTGATGACGGTGACTGTGGGATCTATTTCAGCGCACAACCATTCAGTTGGTTTTACTCCAACAATGTTTTCTAAACTAAATGTTTTAAAGATGTCTTTTCAGAGGAGTCATCGCTGTGTGAAGCCCTTTATGGGTTACAGCAAACGAGCAGGAGTGTGACCTCAAGTTACAATGAGGACTTTCCATTTCTGGACAATTTGCCCCTCTGCTGTCACTTAGAAGGCTAATGACTCCCATACCCCTGCTGCAGAAAAAAAATTAGGGGGTCTTACACCGTAAAGTGGCTGCGCTTTTGGTGTTTGGGGGGAAAACAGATTGTTTCCAAAGTAGCCTGAGGGGGGGATGCTCATTATGAGGATGCATCATCAATCATAGTTTAAAAGCCTTTAAATGGGTATGCGCCTCCCGAAGGGATCTTAGGATTTACCAGCAGAAAACTATAAAGGGCGAAACTGAAGTAGATTAAGCATAAGCAGTGTGTGAATATTTCTTAAGCTGCATATTCCTGGCTGAAATATTCCTAGCTCTACTCAGTTTGGATTAGCTTTAATATCGACAACCAGTTTCACAATGAGAAGAAAAGAAAAAACAAACAAGGAAGAAATAAAGATCATCAAACATCTATTATACATCATTTTTGCTATTTACAATACGGTAAACAGTGAAGGACAATTCAAAAACACAACGTGTGAATTAGCTCTCTTTGAGCTGATTGCTGGGCTATGGAGATGGTTTACAAATAAAATAACAGACACTTCGTTTAAGGGTACAATTAAACAGCTATTGGATGCTTTTTTTCAATAATTATTTCCGAATGGCGTAAATTATTGGTCACTTCAACTGGACTGAGAAGAAGAAACACACAGGTCTTCTTTCTTTAGTTCAGTGCTTTAATAACCACCAGAGTAGATCATTCTTGGTAACATCATCGTCACATTTTAAAATAGGAAAGGAAAATATCTGTAACCGTTGGTACTGAATTATTAGTTGGAGGATGGAGTTTCCGTTTTACTCTGAATGTGCAATTGCCAAATTTGATCCTGGAATAAAGCAAACAAAACAAGAATTCCCCTGGAAGGTGTGTTTGCTTTTTCATGAACCAAAATCCACATGGTTGCTTTCTTGACAACTGCTATAAAAACGTTGGATATGGGTCGCATACGGGAAAAACTAAAAGTTGGATTAGGTTGCTTTTACCTGCTGCGTGAACATAATCTCAGATAAACCAGAAACCTAAAAATGGGACATGGATGTCAAAATATAAACAGACAACCAAAGAAATTGACATAAAACGATGAACCATATTTCTGACATTTTGACACTAACGAATCCAGCAATGGAACATTTCACCCAGCTTTTAGCAAGAAACCAAATAACTACATGTCTACGTTACAAAGATAGCTGTTACTGTCTTCCCTTTAACTGTGTCTATACCGTCTAAAACATCTTTTCTCCATTCAAATTGAAGTGAACACTTTAATTGCTGTGTTCTCCTCTCATCCTGCCTCCCCCTTTTCAGCTTTGTGTCGAGTTTAGTTTTGCCAAACTAAAATAAGTGAAGAACAGGCCTGGCTTATGGATGTTCTCCAACAATCTTCGGTCTTGACAGGATAATGCTAGAGTGGGAAGCTCTCCCTGGGCCAATGCCAGGATTGCATAGATGTCTATACGAAACGTCTCGTCAAGACACACAAATGACAAACAATAAAAAAAATAAAATAAAAAAAAAGAGCATCCACTGCACTTCGTTCCCTAAATTTTCTTTTATAAGCAACACTTTACTGCGCCCTTCTAAGACTTGTCAAGTGAAGTTACTTTTCAGAAAGATAGCACTTTTTCCAACTCCCAATTTGTATTGCCACCAGCAATTTCATAGAAGAATGAGCTTTTTTATGATCCCCCCAAAAAGCAATCATAATTTCACATTTTTGAAATTCTCGACAGGCTCCGCGTTCGTCTTGTGCATTCCCGACAAAGCAGGGGAAGCAATCAGGCACCCTCGGGCATGTGTTAGCAGATCGGAGAGGAATTTATCTCAAACACGATTAAAATGATCCATTAGCAAACATACATTGGGAGAAAGGAATGCCTAATGTTTATTCAGCACACAAGATGATGAATGGCTGCTCTGATACTCTCCTGTGTCAATCAGTCAGGTTGGCTCATTAGGTCAGCAGATCCGAGCCCACAGGAGGATGGTTATTTAAATTCTTGGAAATATGTGGAGATGGTGAAAACACCTTGTTTATGAATAACAATAGGCTGGAACAAAACGCCTCCCGTGTGCAGCAAACTCCACAAGATCCAGGGAAGAGGCTCCAACCCGCTCCGTTTAGAACCCACAATGCGATTAAAACGGCGAGTTGGAGTGGTCAGTCATGTGTGGACATAATGCACACAAACATATTTGTTCACATTTACAAGAAACTTCATTGTCATACATACAGACGTCAGAATTTATTTATTTTTTTGTAAATTACTCAAAAGCCTGACATTTTATAAGCAAAATTAAAGACAGGAAAGGGCTATATTGTTGCCATTGTCTTACATTTTTCTACTCTTCTAAGAATTATTACTGTCATTGAAGAGAGAGGAAAATGATACAAGGTTGCTTAATATTTTTTTTACAAAATCTGAAAAGTGAGGAATAAAATCCAGTTTCAACTATTGTCACTGAAGTCACTGATTAGCAGAGTTCACTTGTTGCTAACATTTGTGAGTTTGCTCAAGAGTGTAAGTAAACTATGGAGAGAGAACTGGAACATTTATCAGAGATATAACCTCACATCACCCTGGACACGCCATCTCCACGCCTCTATTGTCTAAGTTAAGCCACCTCCATTAGACACAAGCCTTGAGCAAATGTACATTTTGGGGAGTAAAACACTTACCAACTTATTTGAAGTCTACACCTACTTCATGTCCACCCAGCCCCCCCAAAAAGATCCACACACACAGAAAAATACAAAGGATTTGTATACGACAAACAACCCCTCATCTTGAAGATAATGTAGTTTGCTGAAAGCTAACATTTTAACAGGAGTAGATTTATATCATTTTCTCACTTTCTACTTGACTTTTTTCCTTTTTTGGTTCATTGAATATTTTTAGTATGTCTACATTATATTGCTTGAAAAAAACAAGGCCATCATATGGTGTGTGACTAAACACAACCATTGTATGTTCTTATTCTCGTGTCCAAAAAAATGTCAATATTGGTATTAATTGCTACAGTTTATTGACAATAATCAAAATGTGAGCGATGAGCGACAGAGTCTCGTTTCAGGTGAGACTTTGCGAAGGAGATACGAAATGGTGAGTTCCTCAGGAAAGGTGGTTTCCATGGCGATCCTCTCTGTAGCGTCAAACCTAGACTGACTTGAAACACAGATACTTTAAATCAAAGCTAAAAATCTCACCAGTTCAGAGCTGCCTTTGGTTTATAACTGAAACATTGGTAAACATATTTGATGTATATTTGTTTGATGGCGTTTGAGAAAATTTAATGTTTATCGCTCTTTTTATAATTGGTTACTGTATTATGTTTTTATGCAGCAACACCTCGCTGCTCAAATGTGCTAATAAACTTGACTTGAATCCTCTGTAAAGTTACTATAGGAGACTGGAGAGTGGCCTGTTACTGGGGATTGTTTCACCCACAGGACCAGATAGAGGAAAATCCTCTATATGCTAGAAAACAGAAATGATTACATCACAGAGCGTAGAAATGCCAATAGTAGGGTTTACACAAACTAATCCAATGATTAAAGCTTATCACGGGGAAAACGGGGGCTTTAATGTCCACAATCCAATTAACAAAGGTCAGAGAAACAATCCGGCAGGGAAGGCAGAGCAGATCCAGTATCCACGAGGCAGTGATCAGAGTCTAGGTATGAAAAGTGAGAAGCATTTTCTCTAATCTAATACACCTCATTGCACTGGATAAACAAAGCAACCGTAATCTGACTAATTTGCGCTGGATGCAGAAATAAATGCCGTCTCACGATGCCTTAGCTGGACCAATACTGCTCAAACCATTGGGGTTTGCCTGGTTCTGTTCCTGTTACACATACCAAAAGCTCACAAATCGTTTTAATTCGTCGCTTTGCAGAGGCTCTTGCTGTTGTCCGTCATTCTTTTCAAGCACGGGTAGGTTTGTGTACTTCTGTGTGTTTACACAAGAGCAACAAGGAAGGACAGTATCAGAGAGCCCACTGAACTGCGGGAGTCGTCTGCCAGTGGGGTTCCTCAGTCAACGGAGCGAGCCGGGCCTCGAGTTCTGATGTCTCAGATCTCGTTTATTCCCCGCTCCTCTCTCCTACATCCACAACCTCCCACTTACATCCACAACCTCCCACTATCTCTGCTTTCTCTTCCCCCGCCCCCGTTAGATGCCAGGCCTTCCCCTCCTCAGCGGTGAGGCTGGGATGCGTTCAGGAATCAGCCAGTCACAGTTAAAGCCAGGGTGGAGGGAGGGGAAGGGGAGAGACCGTAAACGCCAACTGCTTGCCAGCGCCGCTATTTTCTTCATCACGAAACCCGCCTTGACACACATAACGGAATGTGCTGGCAGTGGTTCAGAAAGACGGCAAGAGGGGAAAAGTGGGCCACTGCCAACCCAAGGCTATGCAAATCCATCCGCAGCCGTCTGAGTTTAGAAATCTAACTATCAGATTGAACGCGAGCTCTTTTCCCCCCTCAATCTCTGTCTTTTCTCTCATTTCCTCTCTCAGTTCCACATTCATCCTTTTCCATTCCTCCCCCCCACCCCCCACCACCACCACCATCAGCCTCCCGTCCCGTTGCTCTGTAACTGGAACTGCCATCTGGTACCGATGCCCGAGAGATGGACTCAGCTCTGCTTTGTGGGGCTTAAAGTCGGAGCCAGGCACTGCTGCTGCCGATTCCAGAATAATCTAGGTTTGTGCTGCTGTGGCTCAGGTTTTTTTGTGCCTCTGATGGGGCACCACAACCGCTGGAGCATGTGCCTGCAATTAAGCATTGCATTAAGTAAAAACCACAATTTGCATGGCAAGCATGATGGCGTACCGTGGTAGAACAAGCAAACTGACGGGATGAAGGAACAAAACTAGTCCAATCAAAAGATTTTTGTTCTTCAAGTTGCCATGTCTTGGGACAAACTGCGGCGGTAGTTCTTACATCGGTGATATCACTAGAGACCGTATTAAACCCACAAATGTTTTCTGGGGAATAATTCATAAAAACAGCTTATTTTAAGAAAAGCAGTTCAAATAAAATGGGAGGATTTGAAATTGACAATAGTTAGGTTTGATGGTTTGATGATGCGTTCAAAAGAAAACACTAATCTGATGGAGGCCGCTGCAGCGGGGGTCCTTCCGGGCTTTGCTGCCGCTTCCTCTGGAGTTCTCTTTTCTCACCAAGTGAAATACTCAAACATTAATGTCTCGCCATTTGATCTTGACAGGCTGCGATTATCTCTTGGAGCTGCTGTCACAGTCTGACGGGAACAGCAGCAGAGGAACTTATAAAGGCATCTGCTTCGAGTTTGTCGTTTGGCGGCGGGCCTGTGTGGAGTTAAATGTGTCTCAGGGCTCTCACACTTGTGAAAAGTGGAATGTATGAATATAGGGAATCAACGCCAGGGAGGCAAAAAGAATAGTTTATGGTGTAATAAGCACATATTAGTAATCACAAGAGCACACAGGACTGTGATGCTCAAGCATTTCTCTTGGTACCAATCAAACAGTTGTTGGCATAAAAGGATGGCATTGATGTTTGAAGGAAGGTTTTATGGAAAGGTAAGGAGTGGCAGGAGCTGGCTCCTTTGAAATCTCCTTGGAGAAAGAAAAAAAAGTTCAAACTTTGCTGTTTGCTAACAAGAAGTTAGAATGGCAATATTCTAGAGCAACAGAAACTCAATAACTTTCCAAGACCCAGCAGGCCCAAACCACTTCCCGTTTATGGATGAGGGTCTTTCTGGTTGACACATGAGCATAGAAAACCCCCTCCAAGATTTTAGATGGCCAACTCTTTCTTCTGGAGAGTAAGCAATATGAGTTTTGTCGACTTATGAAAATAGTTTGTGTTTAAGGTGATGGACAAAATTGAAGGATACACTTTGACTAAGGGTTGGGTTACCGATAGCCTGGCCATTGCCTTTCTACACAACTCCAATGGATTCTAATCTCGCATTACAGATCAGACGGAGATTTTTCCTGGTAGTATTTCAACCGGGCCAATCAGTGAACAGAAGGAGAAGTTATGAATGCAGACGTTGATTTTCGGCACTGATTTATGATTGTAGTCTGCCTGTAGTTTCAGCAATGATAACAGAGGATAGTTTCTCTATAGCTGAAGGTCCAGACTCTCTGGACAAAGTGACGTGTATAACAAAGGTATGGTTTTTACCAGGCTGGGTTTCTTGAGTGTATATGTATATATATATATATATGAACTTTTAAGCAATTCATCAAATTTTTGCATGATAAACTGAACATAACAGCTTCATAGCTAGGATCAAATTGGAAAGTACGTAACTTTAAATCTGTCTATGATTAGACCAAATTGACTGTATACAGTATGTCATAGTTTCTCATTACTGATGTTTCTTTTAATTGTTTCAGATATGCCTAACTGAACCCATCACAAACAAACTTCTTGTTTGAACTAAAATGATCTTAAATCCAGACCTGCCAGAAGTAGGAATAATTTTGGCCTCAACTTCACAGTAAAAAATAGCAAAGAGGAGGAAAAAGAAGTATGAGCAAAAGAAAAAAGAGAGATTTGCTTTTGGCACAGCAGCAACTTTGTGTTTAAGGAAGGTTGCCGCATGAAAAGGAGATCATAGAGCAGGTGACTGCTGAAGGGGAAACGTACAGAAAGCATTTCTTTTTTCTTTAACAAGATCAAAGTGCATGTTTCTTTCCTGAAACTAACTCAAGGGCAAAGAAGGAGACGATGGAACAAATTTTGGTTTCGCTCTCGACGATCGCGCTGAGGCCGCGGTGGAACCGCCGGAGTAAAAGCTCCGGCTTCGTTCCCGGCGGGGTCGGCTGCTTTACGACCCTCAGCGGGTCAAAACGCTCTGCCCTTCCAGTCCATTCTGACTCGGACCACAAGTTTCCTTCTGCTTCTTATTCTCTTTAGTAAACCTGATGTGGATTCTTGTATTTCCTTATTTTTTAAAAAACTGGCTGTAAAGAACAATTGGGTTCATAAATGGATGATGTGGAGCATAACGACTGTGGTAAATTAGTGTCGCTGTGATGCTAAAGCCAAACCACAGATGTGCTGCTCTCTTCTACCCACATCTAGCCATTCATATTGAACAATTTGGTGTTTCTATATCCTTAACTGGAGCTGCATATTCTCAGAAATACAATATCAGACATATTTTTAGAGCTGTCATATTCCCACATATTTACATTTGTAAACCGGGAATTAAGAATCTGACATCTTCACAGCAAATCATTGGTCAGATCGACAAAGATTTCCAATTACTTCTCCCCAAAAATAACTGTCTCACCTACACAGGGTGGGAGAAGTCTGTTGGAGAAGTCACAGATGTTTCTGATTTATTTACGAGTCGGCCCCAGCCGCCATCCATACGTTGACAGAAGCTCGGCCCGATCTCTGTTGGGAGTAAAATGCTGCGTTCAATCGCAATTTCAGCAGATGGTTGAAAACTGAACTACTGTGAGAAGAAATGACACGCGGATCTGTGCCAGCAATTCCCAGGCTGCCAGCCCGGATGGGACCAACTTTACCTGAGCTTTATTTACTTTTTATTTTTTTCTTTAACTGGACATTATACATGACGCACAATTGGCTCTGATTTTTCCTGGCAGTGTGGCGCGACGTGCAGACAGGAAGAATTACCTCCCAACATAAATCATGGACCCCTTAAACAGCCTGTCAGTGGGTTTGGCTTGTTGGGAGAATTTTTGTGTGTGTGCGTGTGTGTGTAGGCGTGTGTGTGTGTGTGTGTGTGTGTGTATGATACAGAGGGACAGGTTTTGTTTAAACCTTCAGGAGTCAGACGTCGTAACAAGCGTTTGCTTTCTCTCTGCTTTAGTGACAAAAACATTCAGGGTTTAATCTAATATACAGTGCCTTAAAAAATATTCACAGCCTATGAATTTTCTTAGACTTTGTATTGTTACAAACAGAATTGTTGAGGTATTCAATTGGGATTTTATGTCATAGACCTACACACAGTCAAAGATCTCACCACCCAAACTGACGGGCCAGACAAGGACTGTAGTGACTCTAGAGTGTAAAAATGACAAAAGTTAAATTCACACCACAGTTATAACATGTCCTTATCCTTCCACTTGTCAAACGTCCAATCTACAATGAAAAGAACACCAAATACTTACAATATTCCTCTTTCCATTGCTTCATCTCCATCATCATCCTTTGATCACCCATTATTACTCCACCATCCAGGCTTCTCTACAGACCACAAGTATCACTATGTTCTGCCTACTTCATTCTTTTCCAGAGATTTCGTGTCAATAATTTTTACTGGAACTCTATCTGCCAAAATGCTGGGACATTTTTATTTTTTTCAGGATAAATTATTTAAAATGCCCTCACCCACCACACCGTATGGTGAAACACGTTGGTGGCTGAATTATACTCGGTTCAAAGGTTTTTCTACAGAGTCGACAGTAAAGCTGACCCAAAATGATGGGAAGATGACAGAAATAGGGCAATCCTAGAATTTCAATGACATTTGACTAAATGTGATGTTTATTTCTTGCTTCATAAGTGGCTACAATGTAAAGCGCATTGTTGCTGAAATGTGAGACACTAATAAACTTGCCTTGAGAGGTCTGAAACTGCTTTCATTTTATCCATTTTCCAAAGCTTGTGAGTACGAGCTTTAAAGTGCTAAATTATAAACTAGCTATTCATTAGCTGGAGTGCACTAAAGTTGCAAAAAAAAAAAAAAAAAACATCTTTTGAACTATTGTGGATTTCAATTTCTTGTATGCGACTGATGCAATATCTGTTCTGCAGTTTAAATAGAATCACTTTTCAATTACTCTAAACCCATACCTTCAAATGATCTGCAGGGTATTGTCTCTGAAGTTATTGCTTCCAGGGTGTCACATTAATAACAGAAACCAGACGGGAGTAAAAGCGACGAGTTTGTTTTTTAACTGCCAGTCCGAGCTTTAGTTTCACTCCGAGTGAATTCTCCGCCTTTGTGTGTGATGTGTTCTGAGGTTTACGTTCTTCTTCTTCTTGTGCTCATCCTGAAGAGGACGGAGTCATCCTCACTTTGATGTATCTAAAATTGCATTGCGATGGCAGCCAAATAACCCTGGCGGGGTTCAGTTTCATTACTGGATGTTTGATAAAATTTACTTCAGCCGAAAAGGCACCACATTTGCAAAAAAAAAAAAAAAAAAAGATGAAATCATTTTCTGTGATGAAGAAAGGACAGGCATTGAAGGATTACAGAAAAAAAGAAAAAGAAAGACAGAAAGCCTGGCTTGTAGAGAAGATGCAGTCTGATACGATGTGGTAAAATCTTAAAGCTGTAATTTTCCACTACGGCAGTCCGGGGGGCGGGAGAGAGGGTTTGTTTGAGAGATCAGCGACTCGATGTGAGGCGAAGAGGAGGGAGAGGGACTTCTATCAGGATGCCAATATCTGATCACTCTCCACCTGCCAGATCCGCATTGTTTGATATGTGACATGTAACCCCAATATGTGAGTAATTATTGTTTCATCTGTGGGCTGCCTCAGATGTGGAGGATGGCAGGCCAGGATAGTTCAGGGGCCTCAGGGGACGCAGACCGAGAGAGTCTGTGTTCTGGGAACCAATACAAGTTTTGTGTAGCAGTTTCGATCAGCCCTCAGGCTAGACAGAAACTGAGTGGAAAGAGCAGAGTGTGTGAGGAGATTGGCATGTGGACAGTGTGTTTCCCTGTGTTTAATTCTCATACGACTGAGTGCGCGCGTTTCTCAAATGCCAAGGGTAAAACCCTACTAATGCTAGCTTTTTTTTCTTGTGTCTAATGGTGGATATTTTCCAAGTTTTCCTTTTAACTTTTCTTAAACATCTGCTTCAAGCTGTTTTATTTGCCTTTAATTACAGGCCCTTGAATCTCTTCCACATTTTTGTCGTGTTACGACCATGAACCTCAATGTATTTTATTAGGATTTTATAAAAGAGATCAAGTGTTGTGCAGAGAGTGTGCGAAGAGGCCAATGGCGGTTGTGTGGATGACTTCTGGGAAAATTGTACCTGCTAATTCAAAGATTTTCCGAAGAACTTTGTCAAGTGTTCCTTGGCCTTTGGTCAACTATTTAAATTATTCTTCTGACTCTTGTGTTAGGGCCATCTGGTAATGGCTGCTTTATGGTTAAGTGACGTTCTATGCCTTTTCTTTATTTGTTCTGAACTCATCCCTTCATGGTAAAGTTTTTAGTGCCAAATTTTAGACTGCCAGACTCTTGTTAATTTTTTTTGCTACATAAAAATAAAAAAGTTTGATGAAAATATTACACAAAAGTAACACCTGCTTTTGTTACAAAATAAAAACATAAAATTAGGCCTCTCATTAAAAACTCTAAATGCAAAAGGATTTACTAACATACAAGACATTCATATTTGCTAAGTTAAGGTAAAATGTGAGACTACTGATGATAATAAAGAGCCATCTTTTTTTTGGCACTTCCCTAAAAGAGCCAAACTTTTTTCCTTGTTCCGTATCGCTTTATTACACTTCTTAGTATTTTAGTGGACTCATTTGTTTTGATTACTTTGGGTTGTCACTGACATGTGGTGACATTTTATTTTTAATACACGTTTGAAATTTATTTTCAGATGAGTAGCAGCCTGCATCTGACTAATGGTCAACACAAACCGCAAGCAGTTCTGCTCCACACCCTCATTTTTTCCCCACAACAGTAGCCTCCCTCTCAGACCAAAAGGAGGGATGTTCTCAACACAACAGCAGAGTTTCACAGCACATAATATGTGAAGGTTTCAAAATAACAAGCAGATGATATTTTGGAAAAGCCCTTGAGGGCACATCTGTCTTGTGCTAAAATTGACAGCAGCGGTAGCTCTATTAGTGAGAAGAGGAAAGCTGAGATGAGCCAATATGATCTAGTTAGATTTTACTTTCTGCTCAGTCTGGAGCAGGCGGAGAGATATTGTGTGTTATGAAGAAGTTATAGTTAAATATGGCTGACGTCTTTTGTCATAAAAGTGTAGAACGAGGTTTAAACAGCTGCTACGTTGTTCACATCTCATTCAAATGTCATAACTACGACTACTAACGAACTACAGGCCCCATGCAGTGGCATCAGAATCGACGTCAGGTGGCAGCATTAACACCATACAGAAGAGCCCAAAATCCATCATACGCCAGGCAGGTTTAGGTTTAATACCAAATCATTTAATCGACACAAAGTGCCATTATAAATAAATTGGAAGTATTTCCATGCCATTATAAAGAAGAAAAAGAAAAAAGGAAAGGTTATTTTATGAGGTTTTTATGCCAGAAAGAAAAAAGCCCTGGAAAATCCATTAACCCCTGTAAGTAATACAAAGCAATTGAATTGAATACGTAAAAGTTATGTGTAATGACTCTTTATTTTATCAGTCAACAATAATTGAAAGAGTTTTGGAGAAATTTATTTTTAATGAATGGATTAATGAAACATCTGTCATTGCGCCAACTACAACTTTTAAGTATTTGTTAAAAACTCTCTTAATAACTTATGCAAACTTATTTTAATTAACCACTGCTTAAGAAAGGAGCTAGAATTTTTAGTGCAAATGAAAAAAACCCCACTAATGTGTAAAGCTACTCTTATTTGTCAATTAGTTTGAAAAAACAAAAACAAACACACACACACACAACTATTCTGCATTGATAATCCACAGGAGAAAACATACCTTATAACTATTCATTTATTCACAATCTTTATTTGATAAAAACCAATTAAAATGCCATAATCACATCCTAAATGCTGAATAAATTATTAAAAGAATATATTAGACGTTTTTTTTAATTCCCCCATGGTTGTTGCACACTAAAAGAAATATCTAGAAACCATCCAAAGCACACCCACAGTCTCCGCCTCTCAGGAGCGCATGCCTTGGCTAACACTGCATGTGTAATTACCAGGAGGGAGACAAAAGCACTCTCCTTTTGCCTCAAACCGCACGAAAACATGGTGGCCAGTGACCTGTGAAGCTTCCGTGGAGGTGACAGGGTCACCGTCTCTGTCAGCTAACGTAGCAGGTTTCATGCTGGGCTGGTCGCGCTTCAGACGTGGAGCCGAGCCCATTAACGCAGCAAGGGGCCCAAACACAGAGTCTGAGTAACACTTCATAATTTTCCCTCTGTTCGGTGGCACACGCCAGAGCACTTTACGCTCCTCTGGTTTGTGAACATCACTTATGATGTTGACAAAACCGTTTTATGATGATGTAACTGCTCTGACGTCTCGCTGCTTTATACAGTTGTACAGCTATAGAGGAGTCAGTCCTGATGACAGTCTTTACAGCAAACGCTTGGGAGGAGCAACACTTGACTGCAGTACTCATCCTATACAGCAGGTGTTGCTATTGGGGAAACCTTGCCACAACAACACAAAATAGCACTAGAACAAATTATTCTTTAGACATTATAAATGTACACCGCCTTGGAAAATATATTTATCACCCCAAAATACTTTTACACATTTAATCCAAACATCAACCACACAACTGGATGCATTTTTTGGGAGAGGGCAAACTATGGCTCTCCCAAAAATTGTCCTTAAAGTGGAAAGTTGTGACATACATATGATTTCCCCCCCTCTGATTTAGTACGTCATAGAGCCAAATTTACTCTGAAATTACAGCTCCAAGTCTTTCATTCATGACTCTTCTGGACTGAAATTCTTTACAAAACAGCTTAGGTTCAGCCAAATGAGAGGAGAAGAGAGAAATAAATAAGAGCTAGCATTGTGCTAGCTTGTTGCTAATGCTCAAATAACCCATGAAAATCACAAATTTTAGCCAAAAAGCTGATCTACCAACACACTCATGTAGGAAAAAAACATTTCTCAAAGGGTTAACATTCAAAATCAACTCACCACTTTGGGTAACTTTAGAGAACATGTGTAATAAGCTTTTTATAGGTTACTTTAGCTCGTTTGCTTCATCTGACAACGGTATAAACCACTTCCGGTCTGCCGTCAACTCACTTCCTGTTTTTGGCAGTCTACTGAACCAAGGTAAAAAAAAAAAACTGTAGAGCCCCCTAGTGGAATGTGAGAAGTGACTCCATTAGAGACAACTGCAGTACATTTCATTTTTAACAATTTTGAAGAAAAAAAACATGTTAAATTTTTTAGCATGTTTATTTCACTATAATTTATCAGATGTTTTTGCAACTACTCACAATGTTCCAAACGAATTCAAAAGTATCCATGTCACACTTCTCATAGGCAACTACAGTGGAATACATACTAAACTAAAGCACAAGGATACAGCTGCTGCATAATTTAGCACTGCTTAACGTTTCTCTGAAGGGCCTAAATGTGTCTGTTTGCATTTGGTTGCATCCAGGAGGGAAGCTGGCAAGTGTTTAAATGACTATCTGCTAGCCGCCATCACCTGTAAACGCATGATTTCCTACCTCAGAGATGTTGCACTTATGCAAAATGAATCCGTTTTACAGTCCTGCTGTCAAAGTGTTCACTTCACGGGCTTGGACCTCCACTAATGGCAGCTCCCGACTATTTTTTTTCATAACGTCGTCGGGCATCAGATGCTGATGGGATCCAACTCAGTCCACAAGGCTCTAAATCAGGCTCTTCGTCTCCTTCTGCTCTCTGCTTTTCATGTGCCGCCTTCCTAACGCCGTTCGCTGTGAAGAATTAATATTTCATACGTGAGCTGACGCATGTTTTGTAACCAGCTGAACGCTATATACTTGTTACACATTAAGCGGAATCGCCAAAGAACCGAATCAAGCATGGTCGATGTATTTGAGAGATACAAGTTGACAGTAAGGGCTTTTTTTTTATCTTCTGTGGTCCAAGCTTTAATAACACTTTGAGCTTCCTGAAAGCCCATTTGGAGATGCAGCAAACAATCGGAACGTCTGCGACAAATTTCCTGACAAATCGGGCCTTCAAGACTCCAGCAATTTGACACGTCTCTGCTGGCGCATCTCGCTGATGAATGGAAAGAGGATCTCAGTGAGCAGTGCGGCGCAGGAAGGCTTCACTTACTGTTCTGATTATTAGGGTGCCGCTGATCAAATTTACGGCTGTAATTTTGCGCGGACATGCTTGTGTTTTCCATTTACATATGGTTTATAGAGCTGTGATTTCATTTGCATAATAGGAGCTCAAAGTGATATGCTGATGAAAGCAGAAGGGAGCCGAACCGCCCCGCTCTCCCCTAGTAAACTATTTTTTTTACTGGCCTCCGTTAAAAGAAAAAAAGAAAAAGAAGAGAAGAAAGCAAATACAGCGCAGTACAATGGATGTGCGTGCTTCAATTTTCTTCCTGGGAATACAATCTTTTGTAGCTTCAGTCTCCATGAATAAATTCTGAACATCAATATCCATCAAAGCAGTCCTTGGATTGAACATCAGTGGGAAGAGGAACGTGCAAAAATCCAAATCAAGTCATTAGTTTTCAAATCTTGTCAAAACATAACATCCAATGGCTTACAGAAGTGTTCCCTTTGTGTAACAACTACAACTTTCTATACATTTTATTAAAAATGTTTTTATGCCAGACTAACACAAAGTGGCGTATAATTAGGTAAGAGGAAATGCTGATTGATTTTCAGTATTTCTTTGTATTCATCCCCCTTTAGTCTGCTTAAACCTGTGTTTAAGCAGACTAAACCTGTGTGAACCTGTGTGGGATTTAGGGAAACAGCACTAAACATATATATATATATATATATATATATATATATATATATATATATATATATATATCCAAGCTGTGGTTTGTCAGTGGTCTGTTTTTTGTCT
>CAEGAF010110597.1:0-11017 GCA_903067075.1 Micropoecilia bifurca
TAAAAGTAAAAGTACCCATTATTAAATCTACTTAAGTAAAGTACAGATACACGAAAATTGTACTTAAGTACAGTAACGAAGTACTTGTACTTCGTTACTTCCCACCACTGCTGACATGACACTGTCATAAACATGACATAACATCTGTCATGAACATAAACGAGTCTATGAATGTTTATGACGGTTGTCATGAAGTGTTAAATAATGAGACTTTTAATGCAAAGTTGCTTTAAAAGTTGCATTAAAAGTCCATTAAAAATGCCAACTTTGCAGAATTTTGTAAATTATGATAATTTAATGCAAAGTCGTTGTAGTTTTTTTAATACAGCCAATTATGCTGTATTACAGCCAATGCTGAAGGTGGTGAAAAATTAGGGGTAATTGCCCTTTAGCCATTTCCAGAGTCGGAAGTTGCAATCAGAAACCAACCTTGGCTTTGTTGGTACAGTTATATTGAATAATTTGGAGCAATAAACAAAAACCTCTGGTAACATAGTACTTTAAATCATTGCTACTGAAGTTATCTGCTATTATTTGAACCGGCTTCATCATCCACTACAAAATTGTTCAATTTCGTTGTCCTCAGCAGCAAGTTTTTACTCTACCTGATGATGTGAATGTGAATGGAGCCACCTGTCTATTTAGAAATCCGGCCTGCAGCCCATGAAATCAAAGTTCCGTGCAAACCACTTGGCAAGAAATTGACACATGGAGGAATGAGACAGGGCCCCGATAACCAAAGATGGCATTTGTCTGAACGCTCGCCCGCTGCCTCCAACAGCTGAATTAGACTGTGCCTGGGAACTGCCTCAGAGCGATGTGCGAGCAGAGTCACCGCCAGATCCACACCTGTTCCCTCCAATGAATTCTCAAGTTGTTGTTTTTTTTCCACAAGAATACAAATCAAAGCGTCCGTCTCCCGACGGGAACAGCGTTATCAAACGCTGGAGACGACGGGGGCAGATAGAGAGGGAAGTGGTGAAAATCAATGTTTGCGCTTGTTTTGCATGGAGAACGGGATGAAACAGAAAGAAGGCATTTAAAGATTACCTCTCTCTGATCTATTTCTATATTCAGATCAAACCCGTTCCTTTGTAATCACCCGCATTCTCACGCGTTTTGCCACCGCCTTCCACCATCACGCTACATCCAACATTCTTCATCTGTGTGGTAATTTTTTTATTCACTTCCTTATCTCTCACTCGCTTTGCTTTCATCCTCTAATTCTGCGTGACGTTGAATTGAAAATGGCAGCGGAAGTGGTTGCTCGAATTGTTCTTTATTCATGCACACTTCCTTTGCAAACACAGAGATGTGGCGCATATGCTGAGCTTCTGCAGCTGGTCGTCACATTGAACGTACGCGAGGAACACCGCCGGGTCAGCACACACACGGGTCAGCACACACACAGGTCAGCACACACACGGGTCAGCACACCCACAGGTCAGCACACACACAGGTCAGCACACACAACCCCCACATTGGTTCCTGCCATGTCTTCCTGCCATTCAGAACCAAACCCACCTCACCAGCAGGATTGGGATTGTGTCGTTCCTCTTTTTCAGCGAGTTCAACTGAACCTGGCATCTGCAGAACGTGGGCAGAGCGTCAACAATAACACGGATTGTTCTGTTTGTTTCAGGTTTTTCCTTTAATCTTGCAGACTGGTTAAAACACGGATCCAGGCTAACCGCTGAACGAAGTAATCAGCCCTTCGTATGTTAATTACAGATAGCAAACAGCTCCTTCATAATGACCTCCCCTGGGCTTCTGCGTGGTTATGGCGGTGTTGTAATGGGGTTACTCCCACTCCTCTGTGGCTTCTCAACCACCATCTATGAAACCAAATAAGCATTATTAGAGTAAACACAGAACATTTACATATTCATCATCACAAACATGACCTAAAATTGTTCCACCGAAGCACCGGGAGATGAAAGTCTTAAGACTTTTAAACAACAGCAGAGTGTGCAAAAGAGGTGAAATGAGTCCGGATGTCATTGAGTCGCATCAAAATATTATTCCATTACACAGAGACCAGCCTGGTGCCTGGGAAGAGAAAAAAACTGTTCAAGGTTCATGGCAGGGTCTTGTTTTAGACATTTTGATGTTACTTTGCCAATGCCTTGATATAAATTATATTAATCACTACTTTATTTTTTAAATAAAAAAAAACACCTAATGTGAACAAATCTTTCTGGTTCGTGAGCTGTCTTTAAATCCGTGTTACCTAAGAGTTCTGGACTTCATACCCAGAAAGCTTTTTGATCTACCCAGTCCAGTTATTGCAAGTTGTCTGTGTGCTACACTAATTGCGTCCCCTGACGCCGAGCGGCTCCTCATCCAGGAGGAGGATCACCCTAAAGTGGAAACACAGATCTCCATCCACAGCAGCGGCAGAGTTCAGAGACAGGTTAACAACAGTGAAATGCAACCAGGTCAGCATTAATGTGAAATTGATTTAAAAACCCAACGGTTCTCTCTCATATTTCTCTTGAGGAAAAATGCAACGACAACAGATTTTCAACCTCAACTTTTAGATAATGACATCTGTGATTTCCACTAATGGTTTCCATTGCTGCTTTTCACAAATTCCAGCCACCAATATTTAAACAGTTCCTGTATATTTGGTGCAGTTAAATCTACTAGTACCTATTGGTGTTTGAGATTCTTACTTTAATAGAAGACAATGAGTGGATCTTGATCAATTTGTAAGCACTGCAAAAATACTGCGACTGGCTAGCCATTAGCCACTAACAATGCTAATGTTGGCAACTGCTAAGCAGCTTTCGGTGCTACCTCATGTTGCTTCTTTATTTTATTTTTGGGGGTTGATGTTTTAAAATACCTCCAGACATATTTTGGTCAAAAAAAAAAGAGGTATTGAGGTTTATGTGACCTTTTATTTAGAAGAGGACCAGTCCTTTTTATGAAGCGGAGGTGCATCCTACACCTTGCCTCCTACTTATAAGTTATACATCACTTTTCTTCATATTTAAATATGGGTCACTCTAGCTAAAATATCTTCATATCTGTGAGTATGTAAAGAATTATTGTAGATCATTTCAAGACTATTTTTTTATTATTTATATGCTAAAACTGTGTTTTGTTTGTTTGTTGCCTCGGGGCAACATTGTGCAGTTAGGGCCCTTCTGCTCAGACCATATTATTCTAATATGATGATATTCAATTGATTACAAAATAATTATCACAGCCAATTTATTTACTTTATTGTTAACTAACAGCAACAGGAGATGGATGCAAGATCATTTCATGGACAAAAGTTGCATGGTTCATAAGTTGGGATCATTCCTGATGGAAACATGTGGATCCACTGTACAACCATTATTTCATTGTTTGTTTATCCTCAAAACTGACTTCAGTCCCAAAGAGTGATAATATGGTCATCAATGAACAAATGACCCCATTCCAAGGCAGACAAAGACTGAAGCAACACCTGCCAAACCCTAAAATATGGGTCTGCAGGGTATTTCATATGGCTGGTGCAGATGGTGTTCCTTACATCCTGTACAGGGTGAGCCGTGCAGCCACCAAATCTACCAGATATGGGAGCTGATGGAAATGTTATCCTTTTCTTGGCTCAAATTCTAACAAAGAATCAGAACTACAAACTCTTAAAAAAAGAACCTGCAGCCCAAACTCCTGTCACTGATGTCAATCTGGTCGCTACACTTGAATATAGTTTTTGTTTGATTTGTATTTCATTTCTCATAATCACTGTAGAAAACTTGCGGTTTTAAACCCCTTGAAGCGGAATGTTGCCCTGAGGCAACAAATCCGGTTCCTGGAGGCGTCAGGATTCAATTTTATGATTGATATGTAATTAAGGGCCACCAAGCTCCCAGAGAATGCAGGAATATATTTTTCCTCAAAAAAACAAAAAGTCATGCCATAGGGTAAAGTCATATTTGATAAATATAAAATAACTGAGGTTAACATTGTGACTTGCTTAAATGCTATAAACTTTCATCAAATGTTTTCCGTTTCTTAATGAAAGGAAAACTTTGGGTTGATTTCCAAAGACCATCGTCTTTATCGTCTTGTTTCGTGAGCTGGATATAGTGTTACATAGACAGCAGAGTCAGATACCTTACATCGCTTATCTATGTTCCAACTAATGTAGCAGCAGCTCACTGGCAGGTGACGATAATTTTGGGAAAAAAAAATACTGATTATGGTCTTTGATTCCAAACTACTTAGAACACAAAGAACCTCTTATCTTGTCATGCTTGAAAAAGGGAAAAGTGCCCCCTATTGTGACCCTTCAATGACTCCCAGTCATTTTGTTAACTCCTCCTGCCAGAATATTTACCATCAGGCTCTAAACCGACACACAGGCACCTTCTCAGCGTTTTGTATGTACATGTCTTTTCCTTTGTGCATTCCATGTACTCACCCTGTCCTTTTGTTTGCTCCTCAAGGGAAAAGCTATTTTGACCATACAAGATAAGCAAAGGGAAGGTTTTCAGAATCACACACACACAGAGAAACGGAAAACAGAGGAATAGTTGTTACACGGTTCACGTTCCTCCATTTTTTGCAGCCATGTCTTGTTTGTACACAGGGAATGTGGCAGAATCTCATGTTCCACCAGCTCCTGTCAGGTAGCTGCACCTCCCCGTTGTCTGGCGCTGTCATCCCGGCAAACCCAGTTGTTGGGAACACGGCAGTTTGCCGTTGGACTGCTTTGCTTCTTTCAGTCGGCGTCACAAATGGGACGCAAAGGGGAATAAACCAGAGCAGGCGTAGGATCTGCATTTCCCGGCATCACTCTTTGTCTGAAACCTTTTTTTTTCATTCTCCCAGCCTCTCCAGTGATGCTACGTGACACCAGCCCGATGTCTATCATGGTCCTCATTACACCTCTGTTATCCTTTCACCGGGGCCACACAGAGGATCCCTCTGTCTCCGGTGGTCATTTCTCTAAACACCCCTCCCTCCCAACCATCAGCCGCTCTTTCACCAAGAGCTTTTTCCTGTGCAAAGATTGTACAGCTTATGTGAATTTCTAAAGGTCAGGCATCTGGATTTGCACCAGTTACATTCAGAAGTGCAGAAAATGTAGTACACTTGACTTGTAATGACATTTAGGTCATGACTGCGCCGGCGTTGAGGAGGAGGAATCTCAAGTCGGGCCCAGAATGACGTGGAAAGAAGAACAGCTTCTGAAATGCCTTGTGAAATCGTTCACACCACTTTAAACCTTTTCGCATTTTTTTGTCACATTGTGAAAGTTTCTCCGATACCAATGCTGACAATTTGACAGTCCAACACACTCAAAATTGTAAAAGGGAAAAAAATTTTTAAATGTCTTTGACAATCAAAAATCTGAAAAGTTCATAGAGTTTCACATTAATTTGAGGATATTGCTTACCTGTAATGAGTCGGACATGTTCACTCTCTGGTTACGCTAATGAACCAGTTGCCTCCAGAAGGCCACTGTTCCTTTTACATAGCTCTCTTACGAATAATTTATTCACAGAGTAGTTCAGTTCATAAAATGCCCAGTTTTAATTATGCACGTTAAAATGATCTCTTTTCCTTCATTAGACTTATTAATATGGTTGAAAACAAACACGGCACAGAATCCCCATCAGACCATCTCCACTGTGAAACACTGTGGTGGCAACGGCCTTCTGTGTGGATACTTTTTTCTCTTAAATGTCATAACTATTCACTTCTATTTAAGTTCAATTGTTACATATAATTTAAGACAAAGCATGCACTCTAAAGAACAACACATAAAAGTCAGTCTCCAAGCACATGAAATACCACAAACCACAGAGGAACACTTGTTCCAAGGTTTACAGAACCTTGAGTCAAAGTTCTTATTGTTAGCTGATCTCTTGACTCATTGAAACTACATTCATACATAAACTTCCTCAGAAAGGCATAAAAACTTGGGACATTAAGAATCAGACACAACCAGTGGCTGTCAGTCTTGGAACCTTTTGATGGATTCTGAGTGCATCTTGAAAAGAAAATCCACCCGCAGTAAAGTCATTACGGCTTTCCTGTAATTACGCCACAAGTGCGGGTTTTAAAAAAGATTGATTGGAAAAAGCAACTTTAACATAATCTGTGCACATGTAAAATGTATGTGCCAACATATCGGCTTGCATGTCATCATCTTATGGTGAGTATTTCATTTTCCTCAACTTGTAAGACCTCATCTGCAAAAAAAGGTGGAAAATTTATGCAAAATGTAAAAGTGAAGCAAAATGTCACACCAAGTCCAAATCAACTCCATACATTAAAAAGAGATGATTTACAATCAGCCCTACAATCATTCAGCATACAGGACTGGAAACCTCTAATTACAATGTTTTCAGGTCTTTGTAACTAATTAAACACATTTTATTTAAAAACCCTATATTTGATTCCAAAAAACTCTTATTCAGTAAGAAAAATCTATGTTGCTAAATAGCAACAGAGATAATTGTTGCTTTCAATCTGTTATTCAACAATCAAATTGGTGATAAACAATCATTATATTGTTTCCATGTGTTAGGACAGCCCATTGTTATGACACAGTGTGGTATGAATACTTTTGCATAGTCAATTGTCACATCTAAAGGACAAAGTAGTGACACAGAGTCCACTTTAAAGGACGACAACCACTGACTGCAGCGGTGAGAGCCAGAGATGCTAATCCAACCAGAAGTGCCACTTTAATCAAATGACCGTCAGACCTCTGAAGAAAGAAAGAGGGAAAAAAAAAATCTACATTCATGAGGCATTTTAAGTTTTGTATGCAATGGAAAAACAAGTGGAAATGAAAACTCTCAGACAAACTTAATTCTCAAAGGCATTCTTCAAACTCGAGCCTGGAGGGAGCCGCCGCAATCGACGGCGCACTTTCCACAGGCAATCAGCGTCCCCTCCCTGAAAGTTTGAATGGTTTGTGATGATGATTAGTTGACCATGTTGCGAGGAGCTGAGGAGTGGATGCAGATGCGGCTAATTCCGGGGGGTTGGGGCGGGAAGGAGGTTCACGGAATGCTGATTGTGTGGCACACATAGTGCTAGCGGCTAATCAATACAGTCAGCATCACTAGCCCTTTGCATCTTCATTTGAGGGCTCAACACCTGTGACTGCGAGCCTGGTGCTAATTTCAGCTTGATTACTGTTAAAGCTCATCTGTTTCTTTACGACCAGCCCTCCCTCCATCCCTCCCTCCTTCCATCCCTCCCTCAATTAGAGGACTTGCCGGTGCAGTTAAATCAAAGCAAACAAATGTATTTTCATTTGAGAAACTTAGTTAAGTAAACATCGTGCCACACAGCATATTGAGTGCATGCATAATGCAAAGGGAGGAAATTTTGTTGTTCTTGTTGTAATTATGAAGCTTTCTGATGAATCTGGTAATAAATATTTCAAATGTAAAACATGTTCCTCCACTCATTTCCATACGTGGGTATGTTTACAGTAAATTACATTGTTTTGAGTTTGGCATAGGGAAATCATTTGCATAGCAAAATGACTCCTTCTGTGCTCACTCAGCTCCATACACTAATGTACTGTATAGTGTGTGAAACGGTGGTGTGCGTGTGGTTGGGGGGCGACAGAAAGCGCTTGCGGCTATCATTCCTTAGCCTTTTGTTTTTGTTCGGTTTGAAGCAGGAGCCGGGGCCACGGAATGACTCCATTAATGCAGAACCTATTTCTCCCCAAATCAAAGAGAAACACCTTCCCAGAGTAATGACAACCGCTTCCCTCTTTGCCTCTGGTCGTTCTCGTTTGCTCATCACAGGGAAGGAGGTCACAGAGCTACTGGCGGCGTACAGTAGAGCAACGTTTCCTTTAACAAAAAGGCTGCGGTGGTTTCATCACTCAAACAATACATGCAACCGTAAGACTTTCTTGTTTTCAAGAAATTGCCTCACACAAAATTGGTCAGTCCGGCTCTCGCCTAATGACCTCTGGTGTTAGGCAGCAGACTATTCCACCTGCAGGGTTAAGCAGGTATCGATGATAACTGATGAGTATGACTCACTATTTTCAGGACATAAATACATTTTATTACTGCGTGGAGTAGATGTTGACAGGCTTTGTGTAATTTCCTTCATTCATGCTCTGTTGTGTCTGAATAGATGAAAATATAGTTCACTCCGAATTTGTGTGACATTGGAGAGCCTAATGGTCATGTATTAAGTTCTTTTCAACAAATTTCCTCTGCTTTTATTCACCTATATCTTAAAATGAGCACTAACTGTATTTGTAATTCAAGTACATGACTTCGAGGTTATTTTTAACATAGCAACATCTGAGCAGTGCAGAACTCAGTAATCAACTACTGAGTTGCAAAAGCTGTAAAAGTTTTACAACTCACGGTCAAATCTTGCCCAACTACAGGTAAAAGTTGCTAGGTCAAAAGATTACATAAGTTGAAAATATCAAAGCTATATCAATTTAAAAATTCTAAAGTATGAAAAATACAACTTATATTTTCCAATATCAGCACTTGCTGTGTTGCTTTTACAAAATTGCAGAAACAGCCTGATGACGTATTGACAAGTAGAAAAGCTACAAAAAGTCAACACCACCTGTAAAAAGTTCAACAAAATATTGCAATAAAAATGGCAACTATTTTCATTGTTTCTTAATTTAAAACACTTCCACATCCCCCCCCGCAAAAAAAAACTTTAAGTGACTATTTTTCACCCCACAAACAGCAATACTTGGAACAATAAGTAACTCCACACTTGACACAGAACCTTGCAAACATCCAACATTGAGCTAAGATCTGGTTTCTCCTCTTTCTACATGACATAATTTCAAATCCCAGGTGTGAGCAGCGACTCTGATTGGTTCTCCTTTACCAGATCTTTAAAACTGCATTCTGCTGAAGTGAGGCTACATGTTATGGCCCTGTTCCCTGGTCCTATTCAATTCCACAAAGTATTCAGGTGTTCCTTGCAGATGGTCACCTGTTGTGGGACTCTCCTGAAACCTCTAATGGTTTCTGCCTCTGTGGCCTCAGGCCTAATTAAGCCGGTGTGAAAAAGACGTTAATTGTTTATTGCAGGAAAAGGTTAAGACAGTAGAGTATTGAATGATAACTTAAAATGAAAAGGCTCACGAAAGCAATCACACCAAGAGCAGCTGTGTTTCCATTAACCAATATGACTGTGCAAATTGAAATCACGAAAAGAAATTTGCTTAATGGAATTATATAGAGAAAATAAACTCAAGTTTTTCAATAAAAGGTTGTGTTTTTTCGACTGCATCAACATAGTGTATTGTGCAAAACCGCAATGGAAACACAATTTTTGCATCACACAAGTCATCTTACCAAAAAGCGTATATTTCTACTGGCAGAAAAGATGAAGACGACAGGAAGTATTTGCGGGATGATGGCACAAAATGTAGCGTTAAAAATTGACATTAGCAGAATACAACTACATTTTGCACACATCTGCAATGGAAATACTGATGCTGTCTGATAATTTATGTGGCTGGACACAAAAATAGAAAGTTTTCTGACGCATTTTCTTTTTAATGCGGTTCAAAGCAGTTCAGTGTTGCTCAGACATGAATGATGCTTTGCTACGTTGTTTCGTCAACAACAGTAAGATAATTTTGGGCTTGTTCCTGGGCTCCATCTACAGGGTACAGGACAAGTAGAAGAGAGAGAGTGGTGCTGTTTTCAGATACTACTTACTACTGTAGGGTGCACTATCAAGATGTGGAAATCATACAGGCTTTTTGAAACTCTGTATTAGATGTGACTTGGGGCAGATCTACAGACTAAAATATTTGCCCATTTGTCATTAAAAAGTATTTCATGCCTAGTGTCGTTAAAAGGACAGCATCTCTGGACATCACTAGGTAGTTTTAGGTCTATAGATAAATATGTAGGTAAGTAGATAGACTGGACCTTATTTATGCTCAATTGAATTTCCTTATGGTGTTTTGCTCTTAGTGTCTTTTTTCACAAGGGAAGACAGAAGAAAGGAGAAGAGTGGGTTTTGTGGAGGGGGATTGTGTGCATGTGTGTGTTTGTGTTGGGGGTTTTCTTTCATATTCCCTGCATGAATCCTCCAGAAAGTCATTACCTACTACAATAGACTTTCTGCTCTATTTGCCTGTCATATTTTTCCATCTGGCCTCTGAAGTGTGCCACCCTCTGTCCAGACTCTAAAAAAAGAAGTGGCCCCAGACAAACACCCCTTTCTACTGTTGCAACAAACCTGCCTTTGTCTCTGACTTGAAGATGTACTGGGAATACACAACTGACATTTCACTCCACGCTCATGACAAACAGTCTCG
This sequence comes from Micropoecilia bifurca, assembly GCA_903067075.1. NCBI lineage: Eukaryota > Metazoa > Chordata > Actinopteri > Cyprinodontiformes > Poeciliidae > Micropoecilia > Micropoecilia bifurca. The sequence goes on from CAEGAF010110597.1 coordinate 10,295, forward strand.
CACAACAAGGCCACCGAAGGTGAGGATCCTTCTCTCCTATGATTGCCATTTGTGTGTCTGCTGCACCAGTCATTTCAGAATGGAAGCCTCTTGGTAAGACATCTTATCCAGCAAAACTCAAAACGTGGGATAATCAGTATTCAATCTCACAAGGCTGGAAGACTCTAGAGACTCTGGGTCTGTGCTGCAGTGCAGAGCTTTTCATTAGGACTGAACAATGCGGTGTATCAGTCGCATTGAAGACAGAAGCAGGGCTGTCTATAGTATGTGCTGAAAACTCAAAATTGATTTTCCAAATGTGTCTCTACTAAAAGTAACCATATCCCGCTTCTCTTTAACAACTAAGTGTCTGCGGAGAAACCGAGCAGATTTGGTGGATCCAAACAAAACACTTGGCAAACCGCAGTGAAACCCCAGTCTTCCCACTGAAATCTCAGTATGTGGGAACTTTTCAGACCACGGAGGGGAGAGATCTCACCTTTCCTCCCATCTAGCCTTCCAGTGTTTTAGTTTCTTATTCTATCATTCAGTAGGCAGTGGGAGATGATGGTAACCTTCATGGGATTGGCGTTGGGATTGTTTTGTTGTTTGACTGAGGCTCAACGTTACCACATCACCACTCATCTCCACAGGAGGAAATAGTTTCTGTTTTGACTTACAAAGGTAAGTATATATATTTATATATATATACAATTACAACTTTATACAATTTTTATACAATTA
>CAEGAF010110641.1:0-16132 GCA_903067075.1 Micropoecilia bifurca
TGTCTCCATGGTAACACTGTGGATAAGCAGCTGTTCTCTGTGTCTCCATGGTAACACTGTGGATAAGCAGCTGTTCTGTGTCTCCATGGTAACACTGTGGATAAGCAGCTGTTCTCTGTGTCTCCATGGTAACACTGTGGATAAGCAGCTGTTCTCTGTGTCTACATGGTAACTCTCTATGGACAAGCAGCTGTCCTCTGTGTCTCCATGGTAACTCTCCATGGACAAACAGCTGTCCTCTGTGTCTCCATGGTAACACTCTATGGATAAACAGCTGTCCTCTGTGTCTCCATGGTAACACTATGGATAAACAGCTGTCCTCTGTGTCTCCATGGTAACACTCTGTGGACAAACAGCTGTCCTCTGTGTCTCCATGGTAACTCTCCATGGACAAACAGCTGTCCTCTGTGTCTCCATGGTAACCCTCTGTGGACAAACAGCTGTCCTCCGAGTCTCAGCTTCTTGTTGGACTGAAGCAGCTGAGGCCTTGAGGACCAGCAGGTGTCATGATGTCGCTGACGCAACGGAAAAACAAAGCAGGAAGTTATGCGCGGCCATGTTTGTGTTGGCGTTACCATGGCGAAGACTGGTCCAGAGGCCATGTATTTGCAGAGTCCTGCATAGAAAGGCATGTCCTTCAGGTCCAGGTAGTGCTTCTTCATGTGGTCCTCAGAGGCCTGAGCACAGAGCCGGGAGAGGAACACATGAAACTCCAGCAAAAAGGAAGTACACCCTGCTGATCACACACCACTTAAGACATTAATCAACCAATCAGCTTCATTTTTACTGCTCTGGAGCAGAAAGGTAGAAATCAGAGAAGCAACTTGAGCTGCTCATCAATCTGCACTGAAAAACATTTCCTACCAAATATTTTGATCTCATTTCTTCTACAAATGTTAGTACGTAAAATGAGACAAAAGTAACTTTTCAGCAAGATATATGAGCTGGTTTTAAATAGAAAAATCTTTAATATTGATGAAAAATAACTTATAAGAAAAATGTCCAGTTATAAGTGAAATAATCTGGGAGTGGAACTAATACTTAAAAATAATATTAATATTAAGGTGTTATTCTTAAAAAAAGCTCCTATGTGTTGCTGAAATGCTACTTTTAAATCAAATATTTTTGGTTTAGGTTTAGCACAAATACCTTAGTGCACTTGAAATAAGACAAAACTAACTTAAACCAGAAAGCTTGGAAAAGATGACCACTTTGTGCTGCATCTAACTTTTTTATCAGTAGATTTTAAATTAAAAGTTTGTTTGAATTTATTTATATTTGTGTTTTAGTTGGAGGGGCTGCATGAAACCAATGACCCCCTGACCTCAGGTTGAACACCAGATGGACTCAGACTCCATCTGGTGTCTAGTGACAAACCGACTGCTGCTGACCAGGGCTGGACTTAGTTTTGTTTCTCACCTGGACGAATTTGGCAGCGACCAGCTTGAAGCCTCTTGTCTCGAAGCGCTTGATGATCTCGCCACACAGGCCCCTCTGGACGCCATCAGGCTTCACAGCGATGAAGGTTCGCTCCATGTCTGCTGAGGAGGCTGCAGAGAGACACGCATCTCACTTATTCAACCTGAAAAAACCTTCATGTGAGGAATAAACGGGGTTAAAAAAATATGAAAAAGAGAAGAAACAAAACAAAAACAGAAGAAACTCTTAGAGCCACTGTACAAAGAAACAAAGGAGTAAAGTTACTCCTCCCTGTTCCGATCTGCAGACGATCAAACTGGACCCGAATCTGGAATAAAAACCCATCATAGATCCATCCTCATCAGAAACCTGACCCAGTTTTCGATCCGCTTTCTGGTTCTGTCTGGACCCAGAAACTCGTTGCTAATTTTACAGCTGCTGTTATTTGTCGTTGTGACTCTGGCAGCAGCTGAGCGTCGGAGGGAGAAGCTCCCAGTTTAACCTCCTGCTGGGTATTATTAGGATCCCAGTTTGGGTTCTGCTGACCCTTCAGACTGGATCCAGACGACACCAGAAACTGGGCAGAACAGAACCGGCACCAGGCGGGAGAAACAAGCAGGACTGGGGAAATTAAAACTCACTCTGAGCCACAATGGTTAGTAAAGTTTTGTAAAAAACTTTAAAATGTTTGATAAATATCTGATAGACATTTTAAAGAGCCGCCATTTTATTTCTGTTTTTAGGTTTTAAAATGAAGAGAAACATAAAATATTTACAGAAACATAAATTTTTCTACAGGATTTAGATGTTTGTGATTAATTTTGAACAACAAAAATATTTAGTTTCAAATGTAATGATGAGAAAAAATGAGTATTTCTGAGATTTGTGTCATTCTGGTGTGGAAATTTAACAAAAAAGACAAAGAAGAATCCAGAACCAGAACCAGAAACAGAACCAAATCATCCTCTGCTGCAGGATCTGTCTTCTGGGATTTTAGAACATTTTCCGGAACAATTCTACTTCCAAATAAAATCAATAAAAATTCTTGAGATGAATGAAGGAATTTTGCATGTTGGACAAAAAAAAGTCCAGAGATTCTGCAGCATAAAGATCCGAACTTTCCAGACTTTCTCCACCTGATCCGAACCAGAATCTAAAAACATTTTTCTGCAAATATAATCAAGAATTTCCGCAAAAACGGAGGGAAAACGCATTAAACGCTTCATGCAACAGTTTTAGTGAAGCTGAAAACTTGCAGGACGCAGCGGTTCGGGTCCAGTTCAAATGTTTCTGCAGCGTCCGAACCTCACAGACCGGGTCCGATATCTACCTGAGTTCTGGGACTTGAGGAGAAGTTGTGAAGTTGAGTTGCCGGCGGCTGGGATGCGACACCGAGGCCGAAGACCCGAACAGCGGCTCTATATGGCGGCCGAACCGCGGGCGGGGTGAGGGCGGGGCCGAACCGCGGGCTCGGTTCTGAATCGCTGGGAGCCGCTGACGGATCCCTCATTTGTGCATGTTTGTCTGTCACTAACTGGACCGTTTTAGAAGCTGCTGTCAAAGATCCAAAAGCTGCAAACGGAGAAAGAGAAAAAAGAAAAATATTCTCCAAATTCCTTATCATTGAAGTAAGAAATCCGTGATTTTTAAAATTATCTTTAAAACATTAATAAATAAAATGAATCTTTCAAAATAAACCATGTGGATGCAGATTAAACTACTAAAGACGCAACTTCCGCAAACTTTTATATGTCTCTTTGAACTTTCTATGGATTCTGTTTTTATGAAAGAATTTATTTTATCTGCAGATAAAATATTTATGATTGCATTTCTAATCGTGTTTCTGATCAACTTTTACATGGCTCAGAATATTACACGTTAATTAGTGTTTAATTAGTGAGGCTTGTTGCTCCATAGAGTCACAAACCGGATGGAGCTGAGACTGAAAAATCTCTGAGGGAAAACATGGCAGCTTTCTTTCAGCCAGCTGACTGTCGGTGTCAGGCTGTCAGGGGCGCAGCTAAATATTTTCTGGTGTGTATGCAGACACATTACATTGGTTTTCAATGCACAAACTGCTGTTGAACACAGAAAACGAGCTAGAATAATTATCCAGTCATGTTCTGGCGCCCGCTAGATTGGCGCCCTGCAACAGATGTTTGACCGAAGAACTTTATTTAAAAAAAAAAACTTTAAACCATCGGAACCAAGAAAAACTAAAAGTATAAAATGATTAAATAGGTGGTCAGCTTTTGAGTTTGTCAGGAGTGTAAACACTACACTACCCACAATTCAATGCTCCCCGTCGCTATGGTGGCGACTGAGTTGATCAGAACCTAAATAAACATCGAGCAGAACCAGAATCCAGACCCAGATGAGGGGAAGCGCGGTTCCGGCTCTCACCTGATACATATATCAGTCCTTCACCCTCCCCCCAAATTCCCACTAAATATAAACCTTCTCCTTATCAGGGATGGAAAGCGGACTCCTCTCATGATGGGGGGTGCTGGGTGAGGTTCTGTCCACTCTGCAGCCCTGCATGCTGGGAGGTTCGGCGGGTGTGAAGCGGGTCCAATCAGGTCGCCTCAAACCAAACATGCCCCCCACCCTGACTGGGCCCTTCAGGAATCAAACATCTGAGCTGCAGGTTCGGGTTGCGCTCAGGTTTGGGGTTGTCGGTTCGTGTCCCACGTCCTCACTGTCCTCATGACCCCGGTTCCGTCCAGCCTGTCAGCAGCGACCCGTTACAGCCGGTCAGTCGGTACCGTTTGCATAAACTCTGAATTGTTTCTAGAATTGTCCATAAATCTGATTTAATGTGAATAAATCGGATTATTTTCAGATTTTGTCACATAGTTTTATGTTTTCCTATGTTGTTGTTTCTTTTTTCTGTTCCAGAACCGAACCTGCTTTGTGAAGTTTGCTGATGGCGCCACCTTCTGGCCGGAAAACAAACGGAGGCGGATTTTAGTTTGGTTTTTTTTTGTCTCCAGATTTTATTTCAGTGTTTGTAGTGAGACAGCAGAGGAAGGAGAGACACGTCAGCAGGAGGCGGGGTCACATTGTCCATAATCAATAATCACAAAAAAAAAAAATCATTTTCTGGTCATCAACTCATCAGTGATGTTAAACTAAATTAGCAACGTTTTCTAAAATCAAATTAATCCAAAATCTACATCTGAAATATGCAAAAACAAGAGGGAAAAGTATGTAATTTTGTATGAATACGTTTTGAAAAATTGTGAAATTAAAAAAAAAATTGAATAATTTGGAATAATTGTGATTAGTTTAGTTTAAATTTGAATTAATAAAATCACATTAATGACAAAATATTGTAAAAGAAAATCCTGAAAGTCAATATAACTACATATAATATCACTATCATTATATTTCTTATCTAATTTTATTACAAAAATAATAAAACTGAAAAATATTGCTGTTGGTTTCTCATTCTAATGACTTTATTTTTGCTTGTTTTTTCTTTAACTAATTAAAAAAACAACAAACTAAGGGTTTTCCTCCTATCATTTAATAATATAATTTATAATTTATCCTAAATGAACTTCAGAAATTTTCTTTGATTGTTTAATGAAAACCTGTTCAATCAAAAGCTTCTTCACTAAAAATTAAGAAAAATAATATGTTGGAGGAAATTCATTTGTTTTTAGTCTTTTTTACGTTTTAGTCTAAATTTAAATAGAAATCATTTCTCACTTAACTCTTATGAAATTCTGATTTATCTGAAATTGACAGATTGTTTTTCAGTAACTTGCAGTTCCAGCTAATTTTGTTGAGTTTTACTAAACAGTTTAAATTATTTAATTTTAATTATTTCAAGTTTACAAAGCAAAGTTCAAATTGTGCATTAATGAATGTTTAATGTTTCTATCATAAATTAAAATCAAATAATCTGAACCTTAAGGCTCCGCCCCTTGCCAAACGTCTCCTCCAATTACATTTTTTGCAGAAGAAAAGGATTCGTTTCCATGTAAACAGCCACTTCTGTACAAATAAAAAGCGAACAGAAACAAAGTTTAGATAGAAAACAACTGAAACATCAAACTGAAGAGATTTCTGTACATTTCATAAAGTCATAAATTCATTTTTATAATTTCTCTGTTTCATCGTATTCTTATACTTTCTGAGTTTTACAAATAAAGACACCAAATGAAAGTTTTTCTCCTTGAGGTGGCGCTGCTCTCCCTCCGTTCATACATAAAATAGAATCTCCGATAGTTTTTATTTACACACTTCAGATATTTACAGGTTTTTTTTAGTTTTCAGACCAGCGACACGGTGGTCAAAGCTCTGGATCCCGGAACGGTTCTGGGCCGAGGCAGTGATCGATCTTTGGACCAGAACCGGACTCAGAACCGGACTGGGATCCATGACGTTGTGCGCCTGAGACCCAGAAAGTGGTCCTGAGAAAGCCGGGCTGATCGGTGATCGTCCACCTGAACTGGACTTTTGGACCGCCATGATGAAAACCAGACCAGACCAGAATGAGAACTTCATCTCAGCAGGAAACCGTCCTGATGGTTTCTGAAGAGAGAAGCTTTTATTTTGAAAGTTTATATTTAGATTCATGATACTGATATTATCTATCCCCTGATTTTATTGAAATTTTTCTTTTGGTTCTTTTCTGTTGAACGTCAGATAGGATTTGTGTTTTTGTAACTTCTGGTCAAATTTGAGTTCAAACTCTGGATTTCCGCTTCATTCAGAAGTTGGAACCAATTAGGGATTTCAGATGATGGTGCTATTAAAGAAATTTAGACTATTTGGTTGGTTTCAAACCAATCCTGGTACTTGGGATCAAGGTTTTCTTGGAAAGTTGGAATTTCAGCTGTTTTTCTGGGTGGTATAAACCCCTGGCTCAGTGTTGGATAAAAGGTCCAGTCAAATCATTTTTGTTCTGTCCAGAGTCAACTGGTATCAGTTCATGGTTCTGGAATCTGTTCCAGTTTTAGCTTTTACTCAAATTCAGTTTTGGCAGCAAAACCAAAGGTTCACTCATTCATACTTTTCATACCTTTCTGTAAACATAAATTATTGAGCTAGAAGTCTTGGCCAGTGATACCATTAATGTTCCAGAACCTTACTGGTTCCCAGTCAGTGGAGTCGATTGAGTTTCTGAACAGGAACGACCTGAAACTGGATGATATGGTACAGATGGAGAATAAAAAAGATCTCACTGCCTACCAGAGCTGAGAACGGCGAGGATTTATTAGAACAAACCAACCAACCAACCAACCAACCAACCAAAAACAGCCATCCATCCATCCATCATACCAACCAAACGCATCATTCATCCGGATCGATTCATCCAATCGATCCAATCAACCAACCAATTCATCAATGCAACCAATCACATCATCCAACCAACCAAACAGCCAACCAACCATCCATTCATCCATGCATCATACCAACCAACCGCATCATTCATCCGGATCGATTCATCCAATCGATCCAATCAACCAACCAATTCATCAATGCCACCAATCACATCATCCAACCAACCAACCAACCAACCAACCAACCAACCAACCAACCAACCAACCAACCAACCAACCAAAAAACCAACCAACCAACCAACTAACCAAACAGCCATCCATCCATCCATCATACCAACCAACCGCATAATTCATCCTTTAATTCATTCATCCAATCGATCCAATCAACCAACCAATTCATCAATGCAACCAATAACATCATCCAATAAATCAACCAACCAACCAACCAACCAACCAACCAACCAACCAACCAACCAACCAACCAACCAACCAATCAACCAACCATCCATCCATCCATCCATCCATCCTGCAGTTAAAAAAAGACACATCCTCCTCCACGCCAGGGTCCGTCAGCTCTGGTGCTGATCAAAACAACAACAACTCTTTAGATTTCTATAACTGGAGTAAATATGACAGCAGCGTGATGAGCTGTACAAACACAGAACCAAGCGATCCAAACACAACTGGACTGAACTGAACAGAACTCTACTGAAGAAGAAGTAAACAGAACCTCTGTGTGTCTCTGAGCCCTGAGGTTTGACAAAAAGTGCTTGGACCAGCCGGCGCCGCTTCCAGCCTCCTCGGTTTATTGCCTCAGACCCGTCAGAGCCCGTCAGAACTGACCAATAGGAGGCCGGCTCTGGGCGGGGGTAGGCGGGTCCTTTGTAGAGCCGGCTGGTCGTTCAGGTGTGACAGCAGGTAGAGAGAAAGAATTTGATCAACTCTGAGAAGTGATGTCATCCCATCAACACCACTGATTGGCTAATGGTCCGACCAATCAGATTGAAAATCACGCTCTCTTAAAGGACCAGTCCTTATTCTTTACTCCAGATTTAATCAATCAGGTGGAGTTTTATTAAGTTTAGATATTCTGTTCTGAAACCCAGAGGTAAACAACAGACTAGTCCTTTAAGAGGAGCCTGATCTGGATCATGTGACCCTCAAACACTGTGAAATGTTCAGGGACCATCATCATTGTCTGGAAACACAAAGACTGTAGAGTCTTCAGACGTTGTTCGGTAGAAAACCAGCATCTACTCTCTCTGATCCAATCAGGTGAGTTGGTGCTCCGTCGGCGTCCAGGCGTCCGACCGTCAGTGAATGCCTCGCCACCTGCCTGGACTCTGAGTGGAATATGGCAGCAGGTATGAAGCCCAGGTCGGCCCCAACATCAGGAGCTTTGTTGTCTTTTGTTAAAAACGTGAAATCCGCCTTGGCGTGAAAAGAAACGATGGCTGTTTTCCTCCTCGCTTTGAACATTTACAGATCAGTTCTGGACAGAACAGAGAACAGCTGTTGGTCTCTGTTCGCGGTTCAGATCAGACGATCGCTCTGCAGCAGCCACACAAAGTCACAGTACCATCAGCCCGCTGCGGGGGGCGCAATCCTGCTGCAAAAGCTCTTTATCCTCGACCCGTTTCGTCCATGAAGTCAATGAAAATAAAAACTGAAGTCTGGAAAACCACACCACATTAAATCCTGCAGCCTGATTGTGACTGAAGGAAGCTGATTGGACGATGTCTGCCATTTATCTGCATTCTGATTGGTCCATGCGTCAGGGGTTGGGTCATCAGTTGCTAACACACAGCAATGAAACTGCTTATTTTTTTCTTCAAATATTGTTTCAGGAGAAACATTAAAGCTCAAGGTTTGTTCTTTAATGCACCTTCTGAATTTAAAGGAGCAGCACCCGACATCTACTGCCATCTGCTGGTAGAGAAAGATAAACATTTGCTTGATGCTTCATTTTTTTCCTGTATTTTATAGCTGCATCATGGCTGTTCTCCTGTTTGGAAATGCATAAAGAGAAAAATCTCACGTAATAAAGACAAAGTTTGATCATTTTGTAAAGGAATCAAATGGGAACTAAACTGTTTTAGTAATCAAATATTTAAAAGAGAAATTTGTTTGATTCATGATAGTAAACTTTACCATCATTACACTTATGTAATGATGGTACATTTCTTTATTTAGTTAAATTCTTCATATTTTCAGAAAACTTTAATAAAATATTGTCTGTTGAAGAAGATAACTTTCTATACCTTTCTACAACTTAAAGACGATTCTCTAGGAGTGCAAAAGGATGGCAACCATTTCTCAAAAGGGGGCTATTGCCCCCCCTGCCCCCCCCCCCCCCCCCAGAAGCGTCACTGATTTTCTGCTACTGCAGCTGAAAATACGCTGAATTTAAGGTAAATATAAATAACTATGTGAATCGACTGGGTAGACTGGTTTGTGGAGGAGCCATAACTCCACTTTGTGTTGCAGCTGTGTGTTAGGAACCAATGCTTAGGTTTCGGGTCGGTTCTGGTTCTGCAGAATCCTGCATAGACGAACCAGAAACAGACAAATTAAACCAGAGTTGTCGGCCTCCAGGTTCGGAGGTGTGGCAGAATGCTTTATGCTATATGATGAAGAGGAGCAGGTGTAAATCTAACGTCCGGGTCGAGACCCTCTTCCTCTTCCTCGCCGCTCCTTCGTCCCTCTACGTGTCTTTGGGCTCCAGCTTGCAGGACATGTCGAACAGCAGGTTCTGGTTGTCGATCACCTGCAGCTGACGGACATAGGCCTTCGTCTGCAGGTGGGAGGGGGACGTCTCTGTATCTATGGCTACCAGGAAACACATCACAACGTCAATGAGCAGTCGCAGCTGCAGTGGCAGAAAACTGCCACCAGGGGGAGACAGACAGATGGTGAGGAAGAGTTCAGACTCACCCAGCTGGGAGCTGCGGTACCGTCTGATGGTTCTCACCATTTCAGCCACTTTATGCTGCAGAAAAACGATAAATACGAGATTATTGAGGTTCTACGGGTCGTGGTTTCACAGCACAGCAAAAACACAAAATCTTACCAAGTATTTCTGTCTAGTTTCTACTGCAAATACCTTTGTGAACTTGAAATAAAACAAAACTTAGAAGTAACCTTTCAGCAAAAGTCAATTATTCCTTAATATTGATGAAAATGTTCTGTTCCATTAGAATATTATTTCACTTGGAACATAGAGAAATGTCTTATGTCTTAACCTAATTTATTCACCTGTAAAAATAATTAAAACATCTGAACATTTCCATTATGTCACAAACTCACCATCTTCTCAAAGTTGACGAGTTCTCCGTGGAACGTTTTGCAACTCTCGTGAAGAAACGTCAAATCTGCAAACGACACGAATCAGAACGGTCAGGAATCTCGCTGAAGGAGAAAAACAGATTCTTGATCATTTGCTACAAATGATCAAGAATTTACTAAAGGAATGGAATTTTACTGCATTTTAGACAATGAAATGATTATTAAAGAAATTAAATTGTTTTATTGGCATCTTTCAAAGTACTTCTAATATACAAAAAAGCTTAAAAAATAATTTTAAAATCTGCAGAAAGTGCTAATTTTTTAATCAGATTAATCACTAGAATAATCAATCACTATAATAATCATTAGTGTTTTTCACTTTCCACCCACCAGGGGCGCCAAATAACAATTCAAAAATAACAGTTTTCATCTTTTTTTCCTTTAACCTACTTTCACCAGTCCTGTACTCTGACTGTGTTGCCATGGAGATGGACAGTTTCAAGCTCTCCAGCATGTGCTCTCTAATAATTAACAATTATTTACCTCAGATTTATTAAAAACAAAAAAATCCATCTAACGGTGAAAGGTTCCAGGACTGTTGGAAAGCATAATAAAGAGATTTTGTTAAATTTTTTCCCTTCTTGCTTAGCAGATAAACAAAGAGCCGATCGGCCAGCAGGTCCAACTGCGTCTGTTCCTCATCTGGGAGCAAAGAACCAAGGGAAACGGCAAATTATTAAGAATTCAGGAAATTTGTGTTTTTCCAGTTTGCTGTCGCAAAAAATACAGTGAGAGGATGGAAAAAACAAAAAAACAAAAACAGAAGAGCTGTTAAAATCAGTAAAACCCTTCAGTTCTCTAAGTTCTGCTCGGGTTCTGGTCACCTTTCAGCAGCAGCGGAGTGAACGGGATCAGCGGGGGCCTCAGGCTGGTGATCAGGTCCCTATAGGACTTGTGGTTCCTGGACGGGTCCTGCAGGAGAAGAAGGGCAAAGGTGAGCATCATGTTTCTGATTGGCACAGACCCAGGATCAGTGTGGGAAACTCACAGCGATGCTTTCGAACTGCTGGAACTGCTTCCTGAACTTCCCCGGAAGACCCTGAGAACATCAGAGATTTTCTTATCAGAACCAAAGGATCTGGTTCTACAAACGGATTGGGTTTTACAGAACCGTCCGGTCTGTTCTATTAAAAACCCGGCGGGTCGTACCTCCCAGGTGAGTCGCAGTCTGCTGACTGCCGGGTTGTCCAGACCCAGAACCACCGCCAGGAAGGACAGCAGGTCCTGCTGCTGTTTACAGCTGGAACAGAGCAGAACCGGGTCAGTTCACAACCTGAACAGCAGGAGGCAGCAGAGAGCTGCAGAGGAACGCATTCAATTTAAACACTGATTATTGATCATTTAGCCCCAATACTGATCACAATATCTGATAAGTTTAACTGTGTATTAGGTCAATTGGAGAAAGAAAAAAAGAGGAGAAAATCTGAAAAATTTCAAAATTTCAAAAATCAGAAATATCTTAATTTGAAAAGAAAAAATTTGCCATAAAAAACACAAAAATTTTCTTTCGAAACTGTTGATTAGTCTCTTGTTAATTTTTGAGAAAAAAAATTCAGAAAAAAGTTGAACTTTCTGAGTTTAAAATGTGGTAAATTTTCTAGAATAAAAAGGGAAGTTTTTGACTTTATAAAGTCAAAATTTGCTAATAAAATTTCACAAAGTTTGAGATTAATCTGAATTTTACAAGAAAAAAAACTTTTGACTTTTGGAAATGTTCTGAGTTTCAAAAGTTGAACATTTGACTTTGAAAAAGATCAGAAATCACCAAGTATTTTCTAGAAAATTTCTGACATGAATCTCAAAATTAGTTCTTTTTTCTCCTACAAATTTTCAACTTCTCATACTAAGAAATTTCTATGTTCTTTCTTGCAGAAAGTCACTTTTTTCACTGTTTCTTCTCAATCTACAATGAAACTAGTATGTCTATGTGAATAAGATTTATTTATAAATCTAAAGAAAAATGTTTCCTGACCCATTTTTTTATTAAGGGAATAAATTCCAGTTGAACATTATTATGTTAGTCTCTCTGGGAATCATTTAATTACGCCTTTTTTTTTTTTTTTTTTTACCAAAAAATGAAAAATATTTTAATTTGTTCTATGAAAGACATAAAATTCTTACATTAGTGATATTTTTTGTGGTTTGTGTGGATAATAAACTCACAGCGCTGCGATCTTGATAAACTTGCGCAGCAGCTGGATCCTCTTCGGCAGCGATTGGCATTGCAGGATCTCCGTGGCGACCCAGTGCTGCACCTCGCTGCAGCGCTGCAGTACCAGCTCCAGGTTGAGGGGGCGCCAGCGGGACTGCTCACCGTGAAATACGTAACAGATGAACTCCACCTGCAGGGGGCGATATGAGTGTAACATTGGATGAAAAAGTTGCAGATAGTTTTTTTCATCATGTTTTTTTATGATTTTTTCACCAAATGTTTTTCTGACCTCGTGAACGCAGCTGAAAAGTTCCCAGTCAAACACCACCAGCTGATTGGCCACTTCCTCCGCCGACATGTCGTGAAGTTTGCTGTCGCCAGGCGTCCAGTGGATCTCCTCAGGAAGAGGAAGCTGCAGGAAGTGACGTCAGAATTAAAGGTAAAACAAAAACTCCAAACGGAAATCTGTCTTCACTGTTGAACTTTGAACCCAACAATAAGAGTCACTTAGCAGTAGCTAGATTTAGTTTTCCAAATCTGGGAACTAAAATAGAAGTTCCTCAAGATGTGGTGCTTGGCCCCCTTTCTTTTCCCTCACTCAAACCTACTCGTTCTTTTTAATTTTTTTTTAATTTAATTTTTTTTTTTTTTTACATTTTTTAATGTAATGTAATCTATATTTAAATTTAATATAGAAGTTCCTCACGGTGTGGCGCTTGGCCCCCTTTCTTTCTCCTCATTCAAACCTACTTGATCTTCTAAAAAAAAAATTTTTTTAACATTTTTCTGAATTTCCGATGTTTCTTGATGAACTGGTGAGGTTTATGAGGTTCATCATGCCTATAAGCCTTTTGAAATCGCTTAAATAGAATAATTTAAATGTACTTTCTAGAAAAGGGACAGATCTTTCATTGAGTTAAAGTCTGAACTGGACTGTCTCCAAACTGGAATGGATTGTTTCTAAACTGGACTGGATTGTTTCTAGACTGGAATGGATTCATTTTAAACTGGAATGGATTAGTTTAAATGGGACTGGATTAATTGTAGACTGGACTGGATTAATTTTAGACTGGAATGGATTCATTTTAAACTGGACTGGATTCATTTTAAACTGGACTGGATTAGTTTAAACGGGACAGGATTGATTGTAGACTGGACTGGATTCATTCTAAACTGGATTGCTTCTAAACTGGACTGAATTGATTGTAGACTGGACCGGATTCATTTTAGACTGGAATGGATTCATTTTGAACTGGACTGGATTAATTTTATATTGGAATGGATTCATTCTAAACTGGATTGCTTCTAAACTGGGCTGGATTGTTTCTGGACTGGACTGATTTGACTGTACTACTCTATATCTGTGTCACCCTCTTCCCCACCCTTGCATTCCAGTTAGGAATGGTGTCAGTTATCCAGTGCCGCCAGTTTGATTGATTTATTTGCAGCATTTATTTGTGATTTAGTCGTAAACCAAATCTCCATCAACAGAGTCAACTTTGCCCTGAGCCAGAAGATGTTCATAAAAACACTGATTACAACTCATGATGTAATATTCCATGGAAGGAAAACTGTCCTAATCTGTTTAATGTTTTATTAGGGGTAATTCCAGTCAAATACTTCTGGTTAATTATTCATCAAATTAATCAGGTTTGCATAGCGGAGACCTAACTGTCCTCAATAAATGTCCTGAATCCAGTCTGCATTACTGTGTTACTGAATTTCTCCTGTTAGTTTTTATTCTGACTTTCCCAACTGGATTTTCCATCGGTTTTCTGCGAAGATCAGCACAACTTGACATTTTCTCTGGTTTCCTTGGCTGTTGCTACCCTACAATCAATCACCCTCCAATCAATAAGCATCGATCCTCACCAGAGAGTCGAGTTCAGAGGGTTCACAGGCGAACAGGTGTGTGTTGACGCCCAGCGTGGTGAAGACGGCCTCGTCGCTGGGGCGAAACACGGCTTTCTCTGCAAACACAGCCACCGTCAGTCACAGCGGCATAAAAACCCAAAACGTCCACAACCTGAGGGAAGACGGACCTCCAGCTGAGGTGACGGCCACCAGTATGAGGTTTCCAGGCAAAACTGGTTGGTCCTCGCTGTACTGGAGTTTCTCTTTGACCAGCGCCAGAATCTCTCCGACCCGGCACGACAGGCGGCTCCGGATGGTGACATAGGAGTGATCCGGGGTGTAGACCCTGCAGAAGACTGCAAACACGCCAAAAATATCACACTGAGCTGGGAAGGTCAACTTCATTTGGGCAGAACATTTAGGCAACAAGGCAGTTCAAAGTCCAATAAACTAATATATTTGATTTGCTTGTAAATCCTCAAGCAAATCAAATATATTGATCCATTTTCTGGTTATTATGAATCAAAGAAAACTCTAAAGGAACAGGTTTTTAGCATTGATTTAAAGGAAATTAGTTCCATTGAAGAATTTTAGAGTCAATTCTCTGAGCTACAGTTCTTCAGGTGATAGACCGACTTTATAACCGTCTCTATGTGGCTCTGAAGGTTCAAATTTCAGTCTGATCTCTAGTTTCCAGCTGTAGTAACTGAAGCTGTGAAGTGGCTCTAGTTCTCTCCTCTTCAGTCCGAAGATAATAACGCCAGTTTTGATTCTGTTCAGCTGGAAAATGTTTTGGCCCATCCACACATTTATCTGTTCTAAGCATCTGTTCAGTGATTGGATGGTTCTAGGTCACCTGGTGACATCATAATGTAGATATTAAATAGGAGGTTCCCAAGGATTGATCCCTGGGGTACTTCACATGTGATTTCTGTCCGTTCCGATGAGAAGTTAAATACTGACACAAAGAAATCCCCGTTGTTTAGGTAAGATCTGAACCGACCCAGTTCTCATGGTCAAATCCTCCAATGAGATCCAACAGAACCAGCACCATGGTTCCTCCACGGTCTGTATTTATGTGGATGACACTAAACACTTTGACGAGGTTCTGTCTCAGTACTGTGGTAACCATGGAAACTGGAGCGAAAGACGTCAAAGCGGTTTGTTGTTGTTAAGAAACAGAGATTTTTCAATCACCTTAAAGGGGCAGTATCGTGTTTTTATAGCCCAAGTAACTATGTCACCTTCAGCTGTTGTCAAGAAGCGTAAAATAAATTTTACTTCCTGATTCAATTGGGTGTCTGTCTCTTTAAGAGATCCTGCTCCTTCTAAAACTCCGCCTTCAGGAAGTCATCACAACATGGCTCCTCGATTAATACTTTTACAACGTTTTTACCAGCGATGCTCTGAGAAGTAGCTCCTATAAGGAATTCAGCAGTTCCACAAGGTGTTTGCTAATTGTTGCTGGCTAGTCTGAAGGAGCTGAATGGGGGCAGTGGAAGCTCTGAAGCTGTAGCTCCAAGGAGGAGCTGCGTCTTGAGGGCGGGCTAGGTCCACCCAGGCATTTTTCACAGCTGAATGGTTGTCATAGAGATTAAAGGATTTCTGACACATCCGTGAAAGAATCAAAGCGACACTCAAGGTCTGTTTTAGCTGTTAAGACAAGGGATTAACATTAAAACATGATGTAAAGATAACGAAAAGTACATTTTAAATTATACTGCCCCTATAAATCAATACTTATGGAGATTCTCGCTCCATCTACTGGTTATTTGTGGAACTGCAGCTCAACTGTTGGGATGGTCCTTTGTATTCGAGTTAAAAGTTCAAACCTCAGGTGTGTGTGTGTGTGTGCGCGTGTGTGCGTATGTGTGTGTGTGCGCGTGTTCAGGGTGTGTCGGCCAGTGATTTGTTTATCCCAACCGCAGATTGCAGCTGTGTTTGCATTTCAATTGTGAGCATGTGTGTGTTTACAGATCACAGCCTGTATAACTCAAGTGTGTGTGTGTGTGTGTGTGTGTGTGTGTGTGTGTGTGTGTGTGTGTGTGTGTGTGTGTGTGTGTGTGTG
>CAEGAF010110642.1:0-52947 GCA_903067075.1 Micropoecilia bifurca
ATAATATAATATAATATAATATAATATAATATAATATAATATAATATAATATAATATAATATAATATAATATAATACCACCCCATATTATCAAGGTGTCAGTACGTCCATTTGGTTCAATAGACCTGGATCTAATGATGGCATGACAGTTGCTTCCCACTGGCTGTCTCTCTGATAGATACAATGAAAACATTACAACCTGAGTGATCAGCTACTCTCCTGTGAAATAAATAAGCAAACTTGCACTACTACTACAACCTCTAATGTTTATCTACTTATACTTGATGTATGTACAAGCTGTTAAAATTAAAGTTACATTCCTTGTTTTTGCACACAGCCAGTGTCGGTGAAAGTGTTTCTAATATATTGTCAAAATCGCACAGATATACAACGGCTCTCAGAATTGCATGCTTTCCTGCTAGGACTGCTAGGACAGCTGATTAATTAATTAATCAGCTTTTAATTAATTTAAAAAAATTAATTAATAATTTTTTAAAAGTATTAATTATTTAATTAATAATTAAATTTATTAATTAAATTTAATTACTATATTTAATTAATAATTAAATTTATTAATTAAATTTAATTAATAAATTTAATTAAATTTATTATAATTTATGGTAGGTGTGAACTCAAAAAGACTGAATACAGAAATCATGAGGTGAAAAGAATTGTATTAAGGACTTTCACATTTGTACAGCAAGGTTAGTACACATTTTTAAAAGTTCATCCCTCCTAACAGATGTAGTTATTTTTCTGCTAAATTGTGTAAAAATAATTCTCATGCTATATGGATAAAGTAAAATTATTTATTACAGTGTCTATTATGATTTGTAGACTTTTCACAGCATGTGGGCAAACCTATTGTGATTTATTCTCCAGTATTTGACTTCTTTAACCATAATAATGTCAACTTTCTCTCCAGAATGTCGTTGTGCTACAAACAGCCTGAAATACAAGATGCAAAACACAAGTAGTCTCTCTTTTTTTTTTTTGCACCAAGTTATTGATGATGACATTCTTACACCTAGTCTAAAGGAGATAACATCAATAGTCTACATATGGAAGAAGTTCAAATTATGCAAATTATTCCACAACTTTATCACACTGCTGTTCACCAAGCCTCATCAAGATCTCTAATGCATTACATGGTAAAAAAGTGATAAAAAATTTATATTCCTTGCAGGGAAATTGAGTCATTCATTAAAATAGAATATTTTTTTGCTTCAAGCTTACAACTGCAGGAGTTCAGCCTGGTGTGAAGAAAATGGTATGTAGGATTTTTGCCGTTGTAGGTGCCCAAAGATTTCTGCTCAGTACCACAAGATGCTATAAACACTGACAGGAAAGAAATATTTCAGACCTTTGGGTTTAGCTGATTAGGTCATGCAAATGGTACATATATTTAAATTAACATGAATGAAAAGTTCATTTCAGTAATTCAAAATGAAACATTGATATTTATGTAGACTTATAGATGCACAGAGTGATATAGTTCAGTCATTTATTTCTGTTGATTACATCTAAATCCAAAAACTCAAGTAAGACGCTAATGCTATGGTGTTCACTTCCTTTTTTCACTCTTTTTTCTACACTTATCTTTCCATTAATGCACATGGATACAGCAGTGAATACAGTCTATGAACATACTAGGATACAGCATTCTAAACAAGTTTCTATCATTTTTTCTTCTATTTCACTTTCCACTAAGTGGTCAAACAACCAGTGTCTTCAGGAATTAATATTTTCCTTCCATTTGACTTTCAGTAAATATTATTGGACATGACAATCTGAGCAGCCAGCTCTATAACCTTTTCCAACAGTCTTTCAGAATAGAGCTACTCCTCACACTTTCAATGCAGTACACAGTCAGCTGTGTTTTGTTCTCTTTTTGACAGAAAACGTTTTATTTTAATTAAACTTTTCATTGAACAGTGTATTTTGCAATGAACATCTTTTCCTTCCACTTAACTTTCAGTACATGTATGCATTACTTCATGAATGGGAATAAACTCTTGAAATAATTCCCTCTTAAATGCATTTGAAGTTATATTCTTTGAACTGAATTACTCAAATGAACATCCCAGTGTCTGGGACTGAAAAGTAAGTATCATGTGTTATTGTAGATGGTGGTAGAAATCTTTAGGCTGATTTATTTTTTTATGTGAGCAGAACGAAAGGCAGGCAAAGTGAGACAGATGAACAATCAGAGACAAACAAAGCCCATTACAAGCGGTAAATTTTATTATGGGATAACAGCACATAAAGCACATCTAAAATCGATGTGTCCAATGCACTTTTAATAAAGGTAATATTAAAGGTACAGTTTCTAAGTACAATATAACAACATTCATATTAGAATGAAAAGTATTTAAAAGACAACATTAAATTTCTTATTCTTCTTTACAGATGTATTTACAAAATGAATCAAAATACTTATTTTCATATTTAAGAATCAGACAAGAAGGAGCAAAACTACATTTGTGAATTAGACTACCTGCTAAAGAGAGTTCAAAAGAGCTGGATAAAAAGGTTCATGATCAACCGTCGCCATTTAAGATCAGTAGCAAATGTGTGACTTAGAAATCTGTGTCAAACACACACTAGTTTGGGCCTTTTCAATGTTTTTTTTTTGTTTTTTTTAAATTGCGTTGCAAGGAAAAAAAGCATCGAGCCCCGCTCCACCCAACCTTCATGTGTGGAGTTAACCCAAATCGACTCAGCTCACAATGAACATAGAACATTAAAAGGAACCAGATGTGCTGTATGCTTGTTTTACAAACACGTACTAATACAGAATTTACAATGTATTAGCAAATCTTCTGTTTGCA
The DNA here is from genome assembly GCA_903067075.1 of Micropoecilia bifurca. Taxonomy (NCBI): domain Eukaryota; kingdom Metazoa; phylum Chordata; class Actinopteri; order Cyprinodontiformes; family Poeciliidae; genus Micropoecilia; species Micropoecilia bifurca. Next base: position 2,831 of record CAEGAF010110642.1, read on the forward strand.
GTGATGAAAAAGATTACACCACAAGCAGAAAATGTAGAAATGTCAAATTATAAAAAATAAAAAAAATGTGCAAGTGATCATTTTGGGTAATAACTTATCTGCAAGCTTTTATTGACCATTTGAGATCAATATAAAAACAAACTTCCAAGACCTTCTGAAATCAAGGTGAGAGGGATGACATCTATACATAAAACCCTTTCAACATAATGCACCAAAACACATGAAGAAAAAAAAAGAACACTTTTAAGCAAGTGAGGGTGAGATTTTCTCCTTATGTAAAAAATACATTGTCACTTTAGTACACGTTTGGAAAATAAAAAAGGACAATCAAAACCATGTATGCATTTCGTTACACCGAGAGGCACTCAGTGTGATACTTTGCTTATTATTGCGAGCATTTTCTTAGTGATTTTGCTACAGAGAAGAGGAAAAAAGTCGACTTTGTCATCAGATGGCAAATCCTTTCATGTCAGGTTTTTAAACACTTTATGTGAGGCAGTAATAATAATAATAATAAAAAATATATGTCACTGGTCTGAATACCCTTTCAGGGCCATTGAAACATACAGAAACCCGAGCACCACAATCCCACGTCAAGTAAGGGACGATGCAGACACACGAGGTAAAATAGTTAACTTCTTAAAGACCTGACGAGCTACAGCCTCAGTGAGTGGTTTTTCTTACAATCGGGAAAGAGAAAGAAAAAAAAATACTGCTGTTTCAGTTTGAAAATCAGGATTTCTCCACCAAAAAATCCAGAAAAGCGACCTTAAATAGTTTTTAAAATGAGCAGATTCTAGTTTTGCTATAAGCCAGAAGGAAATAAGTGCAATATTCCAGAGCTAGCACACTGATACAGGTACTGTCTGGGTACTTCTTTTTCTCTTTTACCACTATCATTTTTATTATCATCATTATAATTCGTTGAGTCCTAATATCAATAATACATTAATAGGCAATAAAATTATTGAACTAATAGGGTGGCCAGGCTTAGGAATCAATACTTGGTTCACAAAATTAACTTAACCTAGCACCACACGTTAGGGCAACACAAAATAAATGTCAGCACACCCCTATCTCTATCAAACTAATCCTAAAGGAGGGAAGCAAAGTAGAAACAGCTTCATCGTACAATATGATGCAATCGATAAACAGATAAATATTTTCACTGGGTAGGCCTTAGTAGCAGTATTTTCCTCTTACCTATACAGACAGAAGTTACAAAGCTACCTTTATACATATGATCCATAAGAATAAGAATATTAAATATGATGAATAAAAACAGCCAAGAATGAGGGAGAGAGTGAGAAAAAGGAACACATACAGTAATACAGGCCATGTCAAGTTCTACGTTCTCCACCTGGGAACCGAACCGGTCAAATATACAAATGAGACGTCCACAAAAATCGACACAAAAAAAAAGAAAAGAAGAAAAGAATCGTGATAAATAAAAAGGTGTATTTACATGCAGATGCACAAAAGAATGAGAAATAATACACCAACATATATTATTGCTTGACATTCAATTATGGCTAAAGGTTGCGTCTTTTCTTTTATCATTTTTTTTTTTTTGCTTTTTAAGCTATTGTCCTTAAACGTAATTTTAATCTTAAAATTCCTATCACCTGTGCTTTGGAAGATGAGTTTAATAAAAATGCAATGACAGATTCAAAATTCTGGGCTACAGCACATGCTGGCAGCTTTTAAGCGTGACATAACGCCAGCTTTAACAATCTGTGGCCACAGAGGTCTCCAAACTCTGGCATTTTGTTAAAAAAGAAAGGATTATTTTTACCCCCCCCCCAATATGAGCCGACCTGACCAATACAGCAGGAAAAGCATGTTTTTGGAAATGTGGTACTGCTTTTTGTTACCCCAGCAGAATTGTTGCACATAGCTGAATTGCTAAAGGCGTTATGTTATGCTTCTCTCTTTATTTTTTTTATAAAATAAAAACAACAATAAAAAAACATATACTTAATATGGATGGATCCAGCTCAGCATGTCCAAACCTTTGTCCTTTATTTAAATTCTTTAAAATTAAAACCAAAATGTCCCTATTCACATAACCCTGTTCCTCTGTAATTATTAAAGCCTTGTCTGGGTTTTTTTTTATTTTAGTCACACACCGTAAGAACAAAACACATACACACACACACACACACACGCACATACAGAGACTATTGCTTTTTACAAACAGACAACATAGCAGAGACAGAAGGAACAACACATTTTTACTTTATACTACACAGAGACTAAATAGTACACATAAACTTGGGGGAAAAAAAAGAGCAAAAAGGAACAGTGGCGGTTCTTGCATTCATGGTGTCCTGGGCCAATGACTCTCTCTGGTGCCCACAACCCCACCAATTAAAATGCAAGAACTTAACTGAGACTCTGGGATGGGATACAATACAGTGCATTTACATTTATATCTAGTGGTTGTGCGACCCCTTTAAAATGCCACCCTGGGCAACTGCTTATATGGCCACTATCAAAAACTGCCACTGAAACAAGACATAATATTTTAGTCGCAGTTCATAGTTGTACCAAATGAATAGTGCGTTTAATGACTGTTTTCTTTTCTCCTATCACAACCACACAAGCACATCTCAAGAGGAAAAAGAAACTGAAGGGATTATTATTACTTCTTGGTACAAAGTGTAAACATACTGGATGGATAGAATTAATAAAAAAAAGGCAGATAACTGCAATGTAGAGACCCGTAATTTCAACACAAGGCATATTGCTCATAATATTTTGTAGAATGCATCACATAGAGCCACTAAGGAGGCTCACCTTTTTGCGCTTTGAGAGTGGCAGACCGTAGCTGTGTGAGAGAAAAAATACTTGGTAGTTATACAACTAGAAAATGTGTCGAAAACAAATCATTTCAAAGGAAAGCAGCCAAATCGCCTTAAAAAAATAGAAAATAAAAAATTTCCCATAGTAGGAACTGCAAAGTTCAGTGTGCTACGTTAAAAACCTGGCCAATCGAGGTACGCCTCAGGCCTTCCCACTCCACCTCCCTGAGCATTCACACCGCATCCTTTCTATGTGCTGTTCTGATCGGAGGCCACAGACATCTTTCACAAACCTGGATTGTCTAGCAGTGCTCCAGACTGGGGGCAGGAGGGGTTGTTTTGCTCGGAGACTGAGGTTAACTAGTCATATAGAGGGCTTGTGCATAATATCCAAAGAGAATTGGAACATAAGAACAGGTACAGCAGATTTACTACAACCCAAACACAACCGATTCAGTATTGCATAAGAATATTTTGGTTTTTCTAACAAAGAGGGTAATCATTTGTAAAGACCCTGATGACACCATCTGAAATCAACATTTTTTTTTTCTTTTCCGATAGAAAAAAATGTTTTGTGCTGAAAAACTGTAGATTGCAAAAGTGATAAGATTATTATTTTTGATTTCTTGGCTGAAAGCTCCATACAGTTAAAACCAAATATTTACATACTACTTATAAAAAAGATTTTTTTTTTCTCTCATTGTCTGACCAGACTGTATTTTAGGTCAGTTGGGTTAGGTTCAATGTCAAGATAATGAAAGAGAAGTTAAAGAAAAATAACTCTTTAAAGACATTTTCCTAATATTTGGCTTGAAGATGGAAAACCTAGGTCATTTTTCCTTCCTTTTTTAAAATGTTTCACAATAGTTTACTGGAATTTTGGTCCATTCCTCCTGAGAGAAGTGGAGTAACTGGGTGAGGTTTGCTGGCAGCCTTGCTCACACGAAACCTTTTTAGCTTAGAGATCAGAACTTTGATGTCAACCTCAAAACGTTGGCCGTTATTCTTGAGCCATGTTGCAACTAATTAGGTGGCATACTTGTCCATTTGAAAGACTGATGTCTTGAGATGTTTTAATATTTCCACATAATGGGAAACTATTTTTTTTTAAGTGCAGCAGTCCTGCCTGCACCAATACAACATGACGGTGCCACTACTGTACTTTCCAGTTGGGATGAGGTTCTGAGAATTTTAAGCTTCCATTCTTTTCTCAAAATAAAAGACAGGTCGTCATGGCTAAAAACTTGATTTTTAATTTAATTAAACCTTAATTAAACCACTGAATGCCTCTTTCATTATTCTGGTCCTTAGGAAAACAAAAAAGGGCAATTGAAATTGATTTCAAAACAGGCAGTTTAGTCAGATATAAAGGCAGGTAATGAGGAAAAAAAAACATGTTTGTATCTTTTTAACAAAGTGTAAATATACATCTGGTTTCAACTGTATCTTGAAATGTGAACTTAGTGATCAATTTTTGAATTCTAATTTTAATTGCCTCTTATGGAAACGTCCCTGAAACAAACAAACAATATTCACTCAACTAAACATGATGAGTATAAACAAAAGTCCTCTCAAACAGAAAGGCGAAGAAAAAAAACAAACAAAAAAAAACTATTCTTCCCTGAGGGGTGACAGCACAAGGCATTAACGTCTTGTGCAAATTGCACGGCAGAGGAATGATAGCGTACAAACAGAAAACTAAAGAAACAAAACTTGATCCTGTTTTACAGTTAGTGACAAAAGTATCAACACGCTTTGCTGGGTTTTCTAAAGGGATATTTTTTTCTTTTCTTTTAAGATATTTAAGGAGTTGCTACCGAGATTGCTGGAATGTCTTCAGAATCCATTCTACATTTTGAGCAAGTAGACTGGAAAGCGGAAGCAACAACTACAGTTTGGCACATCCAGGGTTTTTTTTTTTAGATTTTTTTTAAACACTTTATCACCACACTGACAAGAAAGACACACTCAACAAAAACAGAAGCACAACAACAAAGCGTTCTGAAAATAGCACTTGTCCTACCATTTTTCTGTTTTGTTTGTTTTTTTTAATATACTTCCCTCTCCTAATCGTACAAACAACAGCGAGTCTTAATTATTGCAGGGATACAGTTAAGTGCTACCTGACATCTTTTTTTTGTCTTCTCCCTCGTCCTCTTTCATGGGTTTGTTAAAACCAAAACGAGTTACAAAAATAGAAGCTTTACGACCAGACAAGGCTTTGAATATTCACTTTCTCTTAGCTGTTTTCTTCTGTGTTCTGTTAAGGTGCTGCCAAGCTGAGGCGATGGTAAGAAGGCAAAAAGTCACTCATTTTATATAAGAAAAACAAAACATTTGACTGAGCCTCATACCCCTTGAACTCTGATTTTGTCTTATTTTTGTCAGGTTATAGTATTAGCATTTTATGTGGTATATTAGCATTTTATGTGGTAGACCATCAATATTGCAGTAAACCCTTTAAACTCTTATACAAAGAATAATCTGAATGCTTTTGCATTGGATTCCTTTCTTCTAATACAATAAAATAAAAATAAAATTTCCTAAATAATCTAAGGTAAAGGTTACAGATGTTTTTTAGAGAAGACAAAACATTATATCAGACTGGCCAGGCATAAAGTTGTGGTAAAGTGGTTTATCTTTATGGAAGTGTGGCAGGATAAAAGCTGTTTTTGAAAGAAAGCTATAAAACTTCACACCTAATGACAAAGTTACAAAAACTAATTGATGCCCAGAACTAACTCTTTACATTACACTGAGCACACCTTCCCAGCATGGTTGTGACAGCATCATACTCTAGGCATGTTTTTGGGGTATAAGACGGCAGTCCAGAAAAAATGGGAAAATGGCTGGAGCTAAATACAGGCCAAAGCTGAAATAAAACATGTTAGAGGCCGCTGAAGACTTCAAACCATCCAGCAGGGCAGCATAATCCAAGTGATAAAATGGTCCAGTCAAAGTGCTGATCTATTCCAACTGAGATTCCAAGTGAGCGATGAGGAAGCTGAACTCCACACTTCTTGGTCTTTGTTTAAAAACCTTGCATCACTTTTCTCACTCTTCACAATTATTTGAATGTTGTATTGGCTTACCACGTAAAATAAATTCAAGATTACATCAGAGGATTGTTACATGACAAAATGTTGTGTAACGTAAGTTCAAGGGGTATATTATGTTTGCAATGCAGTGCAGGAGTGTTTTTAGGGTAGTAAGTGCACCTCTGCCATGTTTGCTTGCCTTATTTTTACCTTCCACTAGGTGGAACAGTTGGATTATATTCTCACTGTGTTTTCTCCACTTTGACCACATTGCAAAAAACACATACATTTATGTCAGTTTTAGCTTGCTAAACAATATAAGTGCAGTCTGTCAAATTTGAATTTATCTACAAACTTCTGCAACCCAAAAGGTTTCAAAATTTAATCGCATTTAGGGGCGATAACTAATATTCAGAACACATTATTTAGGTGAGAATGGACTTGTAGTTGCTGCAGACATAAATAAATAAATAAATAAATAAAGGAGTGTCTTTAGCTTGCCTCCTAATCCATGCCTCGATCGGCGTCCAGCAGCAGCATTGGCCAGCCTAACAGAACCACACCCCTCCGAACACTTCCAGGCCAAATAACCATTTGTAGCTCCCAAAAGTAACCTCTGTGTTCATGATTCAGCTTGTACTTCTTGTGCACATGCAACACATCACTAGGTAAATATACAAGTCTTAAATTAAACAAAGGTGTAAATAAAAGTGCCTTATCAATTCAACAATTAAGAATGGTCTAACTACTAATATCATACATGTTATTTAAAATAGATTCTATAAACATTTTTTTTTCTGTATAGTAAGTACTTATGACCATATACCCTGTAGTACATTATAAAACAGGTGGAATGGAGCCTTTTCATTGCGTCGGTGCCCCGGGCTTCTTCAGGGCACCTGTCCAGAGAAGGATTAATAGCAGATGGCCTTACATGATTTTCACTATGCAACAATGGTGGATGGAGTCCTTGACAGCTAAAATCATTGCGTTTTTATAAGAATTACCAGAATTCTAGGTTTCTTTCTTTTTTTTTTTCCTTTTTAAACGATTGTCCTTAATGAGGCGCCGATTGCATCACCATGCCGACGGCAACCTCCCAGAAAGTTGCTGTGAGTTTTCATTTCGAGCGCTGCTTCTCAAACAAAAACAGAAACAAAAAGGAGGGGAAAAAATGGCTGAACTTGACCAAAGTGTGCACATTTCTTACACAACTTAATTCTGGAAATTAGACATTACAAAGATTTGATTGAGAAAATACTAAAACTTGTTTAAGGAGTGCAAATCTGGAAGATAATACTGATGTGGTCATCTTTTAAGTGTTGTTTATACTTTTTTTTCTCCCACATCATGATAAAAGCAAAGAACACTGGCAAAAAAAATTATTTCTTCTTCTTCAAAAAAGTGCATAGGAAGGCCAAGTTCAGCCAAACAGAAATCATTTGTTTCTATCTCCTCTTCATGTCCCGCTGGGGTTCTGTTGTGTCTTCCTTTGAGACTTAAAATTCAACATAGTAAACCTTGACAATCAGCTCCCCAATGCCCTCCCCCCTCAACTGCAAAAAAAAAAAAAACAAGAGGGAAAAAAAAGTTGAACAGCGTGCCATCTGTCCGCTCCGGTTTTGTGCAGGGCACCAGTAAAGTGTCTCAGATTCCTCCTCCACGTTCCCCCCCAGCTCCCCTCTCCCTCAAACAGTGGGCGCGCCGGCACCTGGAAGGGGGGAGGGGGTCGCGCCCGTTACCCATCGACGGGCATGGACTGCTCAAAGTCTGATCCGAACAGCTCCTTATATAAGGGGGGGAAGTGGGCACGCACAATGTCTGGGTATATTGCTTTGAAAGCCGTGAGCTTCTCTGTATGCCTACTGCACAGCGCTCGCAGTGTCGACACTTTGCATATCAACTGTGGGGAGAGAGAGAGAGAAAGAGGAGACAGGCTGTTTAGATTCACTACGAGGCAAGGACATGGAGCAATTGTAGTGAAGAGAGGAAAAAAATAGACGAAAACAGTCCTCCCTACAGTGTTTTCTGTCCCACACGGGGCAAAAAGACTTGTAAATATTGAGACTCTGTGACACTTTATATTAGGAAGAAAATGCAGTTGACAAATTTCCACTTTTCTCTGAAGGGAAAAAAAAGAACTTCATGTTTAGTTTGGACACTAAATTGTAAAAAATATTTGACTTCACAGGATGTATGGTGTGATGTGTTGCGACTGACCTTTGTAAGAATGCCATCCTCTCTGTGGTTCTTCTGCAGAACATGTTGAAGGGCCAGTTGGATCTTCTGCTGGAGTTTTTCCACTTTCACCTTCTCCTGAAGCCAGGATCGGTCTGGAGGAATACATTTCACTGCTTCATTTATTAGCAAACTTCTTTGCATATAAGCTAGCATAAAAGTGGCTGCAGTACGGTGTTTTGCAAAAAAATAAAAAAAACATAAAACCTGATTGCCATGTTACAATTATAAATCTTAATTTAAAAACAAATACATCCTGCATATGTTTTTAATTTCTTGACAATTACAAATCTGAAAAGTGTGGTGTGTCGTCGATTTAACCCAGTTAGATTTTTACTTTCTTGAACCACTTGCTGCAATATGCTGCTCTAAGTGTTTTGAATTATGTCTTTACCAGCTTTGTTTGCTACCCACTTTGTTACAGCTTTGTTTGTTACCCACTGCTCTGTGCAAAATAGCTCAAGTTGCTTTAGACTGGAATGAAGAGCATTTCAGTAGTATTTTTCTAAGACCTGTCACAGATTCCCAACTGAATTTGGATTTGGACTGTACCGTTCTAACAAACAAGCCTGCCTTGATTAGCTAGGTGACTTTTTATATATTGTTTTAACGCTTTAAAAACTTTTTCTTTGAACTTAATGTTGCTGTCACACCTAAAATTCACCTTACAATAAAGGCTGTTTCTATTCCATTTTACTCTGAAGGATCACACTTGAGTTTATTTAAGGGTATCAGAGTAAGAGAGGCTGAATATGTATGCATGTGACTATTTTTGTTTTGTTTTCTTTTAAAACTTATGCAACTTTGCATTGGTCTATCGCATAAAATCCCAATAAAATGCACATTAAAATGTAATCAAATGAAATAAGGTTCAAGGGGTGCGACTACTTTTGCAAGGCAGTTTATATTGTTATGGTGAGTAGGTGAGTGTGGCTGCTGCTCCCTCCCCTCCCCACCCTGTTTGTTGCTGTGACTGACACCTACCAGCAGACATCAACACAAAAGCAGAGAACAGGGCGATCTCATCCTCAGACAGGTGCATAGAACACAAGTTTTTCCCAAACTCGAAGACGGAGCTGATCAAGTCGTCACAGCCTGCCACAGCAAAGGACATGGAGAGAGAGAGAGGGAGAGAGAGAAAAAGAGAGAGAGAGGGAGAAAGGGGTTTAGGATGGGGAAGACCAAAGAACAACATTCACTCTTGATCTTTATTGGGAGAGAGGCACACAGGGAGGGGAGAGGGAGGGGAGAGGATAAAAAAGAGCAGCGTGCTGACAGCACATGGGAGCGTCTTAAGCAGAACAGGCAATGCTTTTACTGAGTTTTGCCTCCCAGACGAGTCACTTTTGGCAGTTGGGCGGTGTTATGCAAGCTAAAATGAGGTCACTATTGAGGCTTTTAGTTAAATCAATTATTAGGGACAAACAGAGATAGGCACATGCCACCGCTGCTCTGAAAGCCCATCACTCTCCCGCCCTCCGCCGCCCGTCCCCTGCTATCTGTTAGAGGAACTTTCACTAATGCATAAACAGAGTGATAAACAAACACAAAGAAACAGGAATGTGCATCCTCAAAATCACTGTGGGATGCATTTACATTTTTTTCTGTCAAAAAGCTACCTTGAAACAAGAAAATCCATGCTGGAATATCACAGTAAAATATGACAGTCAAACATGACTGCTATTTGCTTTTTTTTATTTTATTGTTTTTTTTTGCCTGAGACGTTTCATGTCAAACTACCGGCAATAGTTTTGATAGCGCTCTCCCTAAAGACGCCCCGTCTGGCTTTATTTATTCCAGAGTTACAGGAGCCATATGCAGCGGCGCCTCGGTAACATCTCTGTTGTACCATAAATAACCGCTGAAGAGACAGAAATGCCAGGTGAGGAAGGGATAAGGAGCTCAGTGTTTGCTTCCAGGCCTTCAGCGTTGAGAAAAAGAACAGCAGCCGACTCTAATTTTGGCTGTTACACCAAGGACAGGAACAAGACACTGTAAAGAAACAATCTAGATACACAAACACAACAAGCAGGCACCCACGCCTGCGCGACTGTACACCCACTCCACTTACCTAATGACTTGAACACATCAGGTCCGGCGTATTTTCCATCGAAATAGACTGTGTTGTTTTGCGAGTCAAAGGCACGGCACATTCTGACAAACACAACTTCCAGAGAGCCTGCAGAGACAGACAGCAACAAGATGGTGAAGATTTTCTTTTTTTCCCCCCCGTAACATCAGACAGAGGTGCAAAACACACGATTATGCTTTGTGCTAATCTTCCGAAATACAAGGAAACAACTGCTTTGAAATGCGGCCGCTGGCAGATGAGAATAAAAACTGCCTACGCAGATGAAAACATCATCGATAGAAGGCTATTCTATCCAGAGAGTCAAATTTGACAAAAATAGGTAGAGACATCACTCTTTCGTTCAGATGCTATTTTTTAAGCTGCAAAGCTATTTATTAGATGGTGCAATCTGCACAATGTGATGGGCGAGAACACAGAGGAAAGAAGTGCACAACTGTACTTCTTATTGACACAGCTGAAAAAAAATTTGTAAAAAGCCTTGAGTAAATGTTGCTGCAACAGCCTTGCACACTGAAAATTTCAGAAAATACATCTTAGTTCATTTACACAGAGAGAAAAGCAAAAATAATAATCACTGACGCAACACAATATCTCTAGTAGTTCCTTTGAAATACGTGTAACCAAAACATTTTTAGAGTTTTCAGAATGTCTAAGATTTTTTTCTTGAATAATCCTTAAATTTGTGTTTTCTTGGGGTAACGTGAAAACAGTGGCTAACAACAGTGGAAAGCTTTTCTTAGCAACTGTTCAAAATGAGAAAGAATAAAGAACACAACATTCAGGAAAAGGCTGATGTGTGTTTATCTCCATAAATCAGAAAGTACTGTTAAGACAGCAGCTAGCTGCCTAAAGCTACACTCAAGGAAATAATGAAAAACTTTAATAACTTTAGAAATCAGACAACAAATCTGGAGGAGCAACCATGTTTTTGAAAAATCTACAGAAAGTATTCACCAGAAACAATAACTACCCTACTCTGTGGCTATTTCAGTTCAAAAAAACTAAATCCTGTGAGGTAAGCTTGAGAAAAGAATGCATAAGAGAGGACTCTGGAGGATGTAGGGAGACCAAGCAAAGAGAAATGGATTTCTCTCGGTTTGCTCCAACTTTGTGAGAAAGTTGGAGCAGTGCTGTCCTGTCAGCAGAAGGAGATTAAGAGGAATTTATTTTAAGGCTTTTTACTCATCTATTCCAGGGGTTTGAATAAGTGTGGATGGCACTGTGCATTTGCATAAATACAGGGGACTTTATCAGAGCAGCTCGAAGAGACAGCCTACGTTTCCGGGGGAAAAAAAAGCAGGCAAAAAATAAAATAAAATAAAATAAATATCGGCAGCTAGACTGATGGGTTTTATCAGAACTCTGGAATGGATGACGTATCTAACGCAGAATCCGCCTCGGCTGTGCATGCAGCGAACGGGGCGAACGCAGAAAGAGGCAGAGGCAGGCTGGGGTGGGGTTCTCCTGTCTGCGACACCGTCTGTGTGTGTGAAGAAGAGGAGCTTTGTGCAGTCAGGTCAGCTACACCCCCGTGACAACGGCGGAGCGGGGCTGGCGGAGGTGAGCCGAGGTGAGTTTGACGGCAGCAGGCCATGTTGACAGGCTGTCATACCTGCTTTCAGCAGCACTATCTGATCGTTCTGACACAGCTCCATGAAGCCGTCGATGCGCTTGGCAAACTCCACCACATACTGAATGGCCTCTGTTATTTTGATAGCGCACAGCTGCCACATGACTTCCCGGGGCTGAGGAACGAGATAGGACAGAGAACGGGTTATCGGCCGTAAAACAATTGGTTTTGATAATAGCTGCAGCTGCTGCAGAAAAGCGCAGCACCGAGCCGGACGGACGCCTCACCTTGCTCTGGTAGCTCTCCACCTCTTCCTGAAGGAAAGCCTGCCAGGTCATCTGCTGCAGCTCCTCTCTCAGGTACTGACATGTCTCCATGTGTGACTTTGAGATGTTCTGGGCGAGGTGCTCTGGAAGACAATCATCATAATCATCATCATCATCATCATGACCAACCCAGACGATTTCAGCTAAGATCTGGGTGTTACACACAGACAGAGCTATGTGAAAGTGATGAGATATGCCACAGGAAAAGAAGATTTATTTACTGAGCTCTGATGAAGAACGAAGGACAGGAGGGGGGTGAATACACGTGGGCTGTTTTTTTTTTTTGGATGGGAGGTGGGGGGGAAGCTTGTTGACATTTCCTTATACTGCCTGCAGGAAGCTCATAGCTTAAGGTTGAGGCAAAGCCAATCTAGTTATGACACAAATGCATGGAAAAGGAAGGGGGAGGGGCGACACGTTGCTCACTGAAACAAAGGTCACATTTTTTTTTTTCGCAGAGAAATATCGAGTATAAGAATTTAAATGGTTTTGAAAACACATCTGTTAAAAAGAGTTCCTAGGCTCAAGGGAGCCTAAAAAAAATGATTTCCCCAGACGCCTGCCCTGCTGGATCCCGATTGGCCCTAATTAATGGAAACTAATTACAAAAAAAAGAGGCTCTTTTAATGAGTGCTGGAGATGAGTCTCCAACCTCCTGCTATTTTAAGCAACCTTTGTGTCGTTTGCCCCACGGTTGAGTTGTTCTACCCCCGTCCTCCGTTTCACTGTCTCTCCTTTAACCTCTTCCTTCCTTTCGCCGTCTCCTTACCTAGTTCAGCCATGGAAACGGTGGGGGAGGTCTCGCCGTTGGTGAAGGAGCAGTAGGGAAAGAAGCCAGAGCCGGGGGCAAAGTCGCAGATGGGCTCCGGCTTGATGCCGTTGATGTCTAAGCCCGACTGGTCAGGGGACGGCTGGATGTCTAGGTAGAAGCTGCTGACCGCCGAGTCGGGCTTGCTGCCATCAGGAGTGTGGCCGTCCATGTAGCCACTGAGGTCATCGTGTAGCTCCGTTAGGCCGTTGGCCGAGAGGCCGTAGCTGGGTGTGAGCGGCTCTGCCTCTCCGGGCTGCTGTTGGTGGTCTCGCTGCTGCTGCTGCAGCCGGTGCTTCTGGACCTCAGCGTACAGGCTGTCTCGCTGCTTCTTTGACATGCGGCCAAACTTCACCGCTGGTGCAAAAAGGACAAAAAAAAAAAAAAAGAAAAAAGTATTGAAAATCAAGGGAAAAAGGACTAAAATGATGGACTAAAATAAACCACACAAATAAAATACATTTGAGTAGAATTTTAAACATATCATTTGGAAAAATGTGGACTGATAGGCATTTATGAATTATTAAATAAGGTTAATTTTCTAACTCTACACATATATTTTGTTGTGGTAGCTAAATCTAGAAAGCTTTAAAGATGCTCTAATGATCACTTGACCAAAGATCAGAATCAAACAACTTTTCTTTGATCAGCAGGTCAAATACAAAAAAATAAAATGTTTCAATCTTGACGCATCAGAACTAAAGTTCAATAAAATATTGACGTAAAACAATAAATGAATTTATATAGTTCAGGACAACTGGCTGATGTAATGGGGCACACTTTGTAAGTCAGAGGCCACAATATGCATGTGTGTGTGGGTTTATGTGTACACTATGTAAGTATCTATGCAAATAAATATGCAGTGAGACAAGGAGAAAAGTAAGCATGAAGGCTCGCATAAGGTTCAGAGTCACCTTCTTTCACTTACAGACCTGTGTAGGTGTGTCTGCATGAGAGATGAACTGTACAAACAGTACACACTTACTTCTCTTTTCTTTCTTAAACATGACGATATACATGCATGTGCATGGGGGAGGGTCTGCGAACATACAAGTGCATTGAAGATTTTCACTTCAAATCTGTGAAATCGTGCTTTAATGAAAAACACATCACACGCCTGCTGTGTTCAAGCAGAGCCTCCTCAGCTAAGGCTAGTCTGGACCTGCCTGACAAAGAGAGACACAAATGTCCACCTAGAGGCTCCCAATTTTGCATCCCGGCTACAGCGGCAATAACAACACCCTCTAACAACCTCCTGTTTTATGAAAACAGGTTTCTATTACGGCAACAACCCTCGCACCGCCGGCACATAATGGACATTACCAAGATATGTTCCCACATGCTCAAATCAAATCGATGATTTCTCTATGGACAGCTGGACAGCTAATGGCACTGCCTTGCAGTGTTTATAAACACTGCACTCCACACTTATTGATATCCCAAATAATGATGTGTCAAATCATTAAAACATAATTAGACACTGAAAATCAAGAAAAAATACTGATCTTGCATCTATGCAAGTACATTTAGTCAGAGGGTGAAAAAAACATGTTAGAAATATTTTTTTAATTTTTTAAAATAATTATTGGTGCCAATAGTCTCAGTGTACCTGATTGGTTCTAAAAAACTAAATTAACTATACAAATTTTATTTATGCTTCACTTTTTTTAAGATGATCAGGAGGAATATGTAGCTGCCTGTTTGCATGAGGTTTATACACGAAGTGGCAGAGAGGTTCATATTTCTTAGAAAGAGGAATGAAAAGAAGACAGACCATTCAAGAAAGTCAGACTGATCTCAGTATGTCATCATACAGTTACTCACCTAAACCTTCCTCTATCTAAAATCAGGGAAGCAGTTAAAAATCTTCAAATATAACTGCAACAAAGTTAGGATTGTAAAGGCGGTAAAAAAACAACTTTCATGGACAACTCCATCAGACCATGGAGCCTCTTGAGGTTACAAAGATAAAATAAAAGTCTTAGAAACATATAGTTTATACTAGAATTATAGCTTAGAAAATGACTCATTTGTAATTCACAACATCTGACCCCAACTTCATCATGAGCAGATTTTACACAAACAGGTGCCTGAATGTGAGCCCTTCACCTCTCGGTACCTTTGCCCTCCGTTGCACCCACCTGTCGATTCCCCTCCCGTAAAACAACAACTCACCATCTCGTGACATTCCCACTGCCAGGCACTTCTGCAGCCTGCAGTGCTGGCAGCGGTTGCGGCTGGTGCGGTCGATCAAGCAGTTTTTCTGACGGGGGCAGGAGTACGCTGCATTGCTCTGCTGACTCCTCCTGAAGAAGCCCTGTATGGGGAGAGGGGGCACAGGAAAATACGCCTTAGGTTTGCTGAACGGGCCTCCGCGGCCGCAAACGCTCATTCTGGCACCTCAGAAGGCGGATCATTTTTATGTCTTCATTGTGCTCTAGCGCTGACAAGATTTATTGCAGTCTGGCGGGGATGTACTGTACTCCCAGTGGTGATATTTTCATTTTACTGCTTGCAAATTGAAATGCAACAAAAAAACTACTGCGGTGGTATTTTCCTGACTTCTTTGCTGGCATTTAAAGAGCGCTGTATATCCACCAGCGTGTACAACACGAGGGCGGCGTGTTTTGGGTAGCGCATGATAACAACGCCTGGCATTTCTCTTCAGTGGCGTTATTAGTGTTGATTAATGCAGCACAGGCATGTGCAAGGCTAAAGGATTGCAAACGCACACCAACTGGATTCCTCATCCTTTGACTTAATGAATTGATTCCAGCACATCATTAACAT
The DNA here is from genome assembly GCA_903067075.1 of Micropoecilia bifurca. Lineage (NCBI taxonomy): Eukaryota > Metazoa > Chordata > Actinopteri > Cyprinodontiformes > Poeciliidae > Micropoecilia > Micropoecilia bifurca. Next base: position 18,497 of record CAEGAF010110642.1, read on the forward strand.
GCCCCACTCTACTGCTCCACACACATATGTCTTAATTAGCTGCTCATTGGCTGTTTAATTACAAGAAAACAGCTGACAGCTGCCAAGTTGCTTTATAATGGAAGCCATTATGGAAACAGAGTAAAACTGCCAGTGACAAGTAGCACTCCTTAATAATGCAATGATTTATGGTCCAAACTTTTGTACTCACACGTACCATTAAAGGCCTTTCTGCCTGTGGACTAATTAGCAATCATTAAAGATAGATTTCAGCAGTTTATTCTTTAGCGTTTTATCCTTTCCAGGATCTCTGTGTGTGTGTCTGCGAGTGAGAGGGAGAGAGGGGTGCTGGGAAGAAGAGCTGAAAAGAGCCTCTTTTGCTCCCCCCCCCAAATCACACACACACACACACACACACACACACACACACACACACACACACACACACACACACACACACACACACACACACTGGAGCAAACAGCAAAAGGTGGAGGCTGGCTGAGGAATGCTAATGATGTGCTTGGTGACGAACACGAGGGGGGACAGGAATACACTCTGTGCACAAATTTTCCTTCACTGTGAATGGCTGGTGTATTTGAAACAGTACAAAAGGTGGCTTCAATGGGGAGAAACATGCTGTAGCAAACAGCCAACAATCTGCTATAATTCAAAGGACTCTCCTTTTGATCATCCTATTTCAAGAAGAGGAGCAGAAGCGAAAAAGGAGAAGAAAAAAAAAACAGCAAAAAAAAAAAGACATGTCCCTGGGAGGGAAAAGGCAGAGGAAAGCACAGGAATGACTATGTCCTACTAATTGTGCCTTTCTGTGATGTCCTCAGTGGTGCTTGACCACTTTAATGATCATGCTCTGTGTGTTTACACACACCACGCTCCCTCTCCAAAACGCTGTAAAACTTCAGCAACATTTTAAGATGTTTTTTTTCTTCTTCCAAACAAGCAACTTTCTTTACCTCCTCAGCGTTTCCTCCCTGTCTTTTCCCTCCCTCTTTCACATGCTTACAACCCATCACACTAACAGGTTCGCTCCTCTTGATGCTTACCTTACAGCCTTCGCATGTTATCACGCCGTAATGGATGCCTGATGATTTGTCTCCACAGATCTTGCAGGGAATTATTTCGATTTGAGCTGGGGAGAAGAAAAGGAAATGAAAGAAATAAATAAATAAGGGCAAAAAGAAATCAACATTTTGCTGTCACAAGCTGCTGTACAACCCTCTCACCATGGATCCATGTTGGTACATGAAAGAGCACTGTGCTTCTAAAAACATCTCATCCAGTGGCTTTTGAATCTTCACTTCCACACAGTATTAGCTGAATATTTAGAGATGCAGTCGTGTGTGTGTGTGTGTGTGTGTGTGTGTGTGTGTGTGTGTGTGTGTGTCTGTGTGAGCGCGTGCATCTGTGTTTTTTAAGGGAAGGATCCAATTTTAAAGTGCTCAACAACAGCCTGTACAAACATGGCATCGATTTGTCGCAAAAACACAACTTACATTAAGAAAAGACCCGGCTGCCCACAAACCCCAATACCACACAGAAGTGCAAATATAAACATTGAGCAATGACAAAAGATCATTTAGCCACATGAGGAGGTCTATTCCCTGGTGGAAAACCCGACTTCATGCAGCCTCTTAAATTTTAAAACCATAACCCCCCCCAAGGAGCAAATCCACTGCAACCACAAAGAATCATAACATGCCTGCTGTGCTGGATGAAGCAGAAACTGTGTGTATTTGTATGTGTTTGTGTGTGAGCGAGCTATACGAGAAAAAAAGAAAAAGAAAAAAAAACGCTTCAGTTTAAGTTTGGCAGCGCCGTTGTACTGTTGACAGGCCTGAGATGCAGGACAAAAGCCCAGAGAGGATGGGCCTCATCCATCGTCGGCCCTCGCTCCGGGAGCCAACCTGCAGCTCGACGGGCAGATCACACAGACACGAGACACCCAGAACTCCCAGCTTGGCCCACTGATCTCAGCTTTATCACCGCAACAGCCGCCAGTGCCACGCCGCTACCTTCCTATGAGGTTCCCCCCGCTACACACACACCCGCAGATATCGCTATCTCATTGCCCTCCTCAGTCGCGTCATTTCCATCAGTGCACTGCAGCGCCAGCTTCCTGATCTGAATCAAGGAAAGATCATCGTAGGATGCTCTCTGTCATGATGTTTGCTTTTATCCACCGATGTAGACTTCCTATTAGGGCAGAAAGTGCTCTTGTACCCACTACATATGTTGGAACTCCAAGTAAATATTATTGAAATCACTAAGTTTACACATTATTCATAAAAAAAAGAAAAGAAAAGATCAAGGCTTCAAAGATTTTCAAATTAGTAATACAACTTCCCTGATATTTAAATATGATACCATACAGAGACCCATTCCTTTCAGCTTTTGGCCTCCAAGGCTGGAAGAAGACCCAAGTTCATATAGTGAGAGATAAGTGCAGGATAACATGGCAGACTGGGGTCATCAAGTCTCCATAACAACCATTAGAGGTCATCTCACACCTGGTTGTTTGGGAGACATGCCAGGAAGAAAGCTTATTCCTGTCCTACTATCACAAACATAAACATGTACTTTGCTAAATTGTGTGTTTTAGTCAGAAGAGAACCACATTAATTCTTCCAGCTAATTAATTCACCAATTCTACAGCTGAAGCAACAGATTGATATGTTACATTTTTGACACAATGATGAGTTTTTTCAGCAAATGAATTCAGATATGCTGGGGATGATATTCAAAGTTGCAGAAGAGTGGCTCTGGTGGACTGTTGCTGAAGAACCCTGATTACAGAGGGTAATCTATATATATTTTTTTGGTATATATATATATATATATATATACATAAATTAAAAGCTGCACTTTTCTAATATTTCAGTATGAGATTGTAATACTGCTTTGAAAGGGAGCATATTTGAATATTTGTATATATTTTTTTATGTGTGCATCTTTAGTTTTTTAGTTTTTTTTAATACACCAGTTGGAGAACTTCAGTCAACCAACCAGTTTCCAGTTTTAAATTGTTTTATTATTGTAGAGCAGAAAACCACTGATATTATGTAACAGTGCAATTTCATTCTATTTTATTCTTTTACATTTTTGGATACATTTTTTATATTTGTTTTAGCATCTTGCCTGCTTGGTTTGTGAACCACTTTGTTTAAAATTTATTGTTTTTTAAATGTCCTACACAAATACGACTGACATTGGCATTTTGTTCTGCGGTGCTCGGATAAGTATAAGATCCCAAACAGGGTTTGATATATAATATACTTCTTAAAAAGAGGTGGCATATTTTCAGCGTGTTACATCAGCCTCTTTCCTCAAACCAGGCCCAACTGTCTGCTATAATGCCTCAGGTCTCGTCTAAGACAAAAGACTTAAAATATCTCCTGCACACCTTAACAAGCAGTCTCTTTATTCCGGTTTGATCACATCAAAAGTACTTTTGTTGGAGTTCATCCAGAGATCCCTGCCCATTTAATCAGCTGCCTTGGAGCCTGCATTGTGTCATGTGGATAATGTCCTCGTCCCCGAGGCGTGCCCGGGAGAGCCCCTTAACACAGAGCCTTTAATCCACCAACCCGGGAGTTGCACTCTGTTCATTCAGGGGATCTCTCCTTGCACTGCTGGAGTCAACAAGACCAGCGATGTTTACTCGGAATTAGCCTAGATTTTGGGAAAATGAACAAAAAGGAGAGGTGGATCATGAACGATTAATACTCCTTCATACAACACCTCCTGCGATTTGAGGCTCTCCCATACAACAGAGGGCACTGCACCTCTTTGGCCCGGATTAGAGTGGAACCCAGGCAGGAGGCGGGCTCCGACAACCTCACTGAGAGGGTTAATTTATAATTAATATTTACCTTTCTATGCGCAGTTGCTTGTTATTTCATTTAGGTCTATCTCTGTATGAGTGCACTCTATTGTTTGTTTTTGTGTTCTCACCGCATGAGCATTAGCTGTGCAGTGTGTTTCAACTCCTTTAGCATTTTCAGCCTCATTACTTACATAATTTGTTCTGACATGCACTCACAACAACTGAAGCGTGCTGTAATTATGACTAGCTGTGGTTATGTTGCTCCAAAGGGCCGCAGTGACGGTCTCTGGCCATCGGGTGGCAGTGCAGGGCCGTTTCTACGGCTGTCATGCCAAGTTAAGCCAGCTTCCACCCACCCCGTTCACAACCCACATGCTTTTGGCTACGAGCTCCAGCCTCTGATAGCTCCAGGCTTAGACTGCTGCCTGCCTCCCCCCCCCCACAGCAGAGCTGCGAGATGCCTTCATCTCTCCTGAAGAAGCGGAGCTGGCTGGGCTCTCGGTCAGGCCTGACAGAGGCTGTGGCACATCAGGTGAAAGCAGCGAGAGTGCAGACACAGGGGTTCCAGGCCGGGCAGATTATATATCCACATGAGCGTAGTTTAGTTAAGCCTCATCTGCTGCAGGACGGGCCCAAGTGCGTCCAGTCTCACCAGCTTACGCTCTTTCACTTTGCTCCCACACAAACCTATAGATGCTGGGTGTACTCAGCAGCAAAAGAAAAAAAAATAAAATAAGGGCTCATCTATGGATCAGCTGATGCAAACTTCTAGTCTAATAATGATAAAAAATTATGTCTTTCCGTATACTTATTGCTTTCTTTGATTAAGAGGTGAGAACTTAAACAACAAAAACAAATACATACAAAAAACATTCATGCATCCCAAAATGGCAGTTAATATCTATTGAAGTAAAATGTGCAGTTAACCGTCTCCCGGTGTGAATCAAGCAGCTGCAGGCTCACTTGAGCTTGACCGCTGCAGTGCCGCTGATCCCATTCACCGTGCCCGCCTGCCTGCCTGCCCGCCTCTCTACCCGTCGCCCTGCCAGCCAGCCAGCCCTGCCCGCTCTGTTTACAACATCAAAGTCAGGCACAGTAACACAAGCGGCCGTGCTGCAGCCCATCCCAGCAGCACTGCCGCTCCTCGCAGTGCGGAGAAGTGCCCTCTCTGCATGCAGGCCACTTCAAAGACACCTGCTGAGATGCCAAGATTGTGTTGAATCCCAACCGCAGCACAATCGCGCCCGAGACATTGCCGTGAGGGCCGGGGAAGAAACCTAACCCAAGAATCCTTGCAGAGTGGCATGGGTGTTGAGAATAAAGAGCACCGCAGAGAGAGAAGACGGTCATGCAGAATGTTAAGGCTTGTTCTTTGTCTGTGGCTGAGCGGCTCAAGGACACTGACTCACATCACTAGCAGGCCGTCCGAGGGGATGACGTGTCACTCAGTGCACATGTACAAAAGGGCCAGTGAGGCCATTGCATGTTCACCCAGTGCCCTTCGCTGTCTTTTTCACAGCCTTTAGACTGAGCCAGTCTTGAGAACAGTACAGTGCATCATAAATGACCAGGATAAATATTATACATATTAAGTCTGCCACCTGTCAATTTCTTATTTTCACATCCCTGGCATATGAGCAGATTAGACACTCAAAAGGTTCATTTATTTTTGATCAATAAATGCTGCACACCACTGCAATCTTCAGTGTGCACACAGTTTCTCTGGGAAGAAAAGTGCAGGTTGGTTGTGTCTAAGTGACAGTTGGACATAAGAGGCATCTGAGAGGTAGCTTGGAAGCAGCTACTTCTTCTAAGTCAGTGATGTTTTTTCATGGGTGGTAGCTCAGCAGAGCATGCCTCCGGATCAAGCAGTTCCCCTCCCAAACAGTTGGTGGCAGCAGTGATACGCTTAGACAGCATTTATTAAAAAAAAACACGACTTTGTCAAGATATTGCTGAATTTATTCAGACTGTGAGAAAGAGAGACATTTTTTAATTGCATGACTGAAAATCTGAAAAAAGTAAACTCAGTATCAGATTTACAGTGAGGATGTATAATCTCTAAAAAAAAAAACCACATCCACAGACACTGGTGTTTTAGTAATGTCAGCCACGCTGAAATGTAAGAGTAGAATACTTTAAAATGTTCACTCACCAATCTCCAAATGTTCACTAATAAAATGTCCACTTAATAAATATCGCCATATTTTGAAAAGTTTGTTAAAGCACAAATGATTCATTATAATCTGTTTGAAACCCAGCAGGACCCTTAAAAAAAGACATGTTGCCATTTACCCATACTGCTGGTACTGAAGAATATGCTATGCCATATATTTGCTGCATGGATTTAAGATGCATTTTGAAATGCATGAAATCTTAGAAAATACAGAACTAGAAATGCATAAATACCACAATAAGTGAACTGGAATCCTTTTTACACCAATTACATTGTTTTAAACCAGATCTGTAATCTGTCAAATTGGCATCTCTATTCTTTCAGAAAACTTTTCTAAAAACCTGTCACTTTACTCTCATCAGTTGAATGAATCATTACATGAATACGTTTCGGGTAAGGTAAAAGTAACAATCTTGCAGCCTGCTACAAACAGAGCAAAATTTGTAGTCTAAATCTCCTTGCAGTTCCCAATGAACCACTGGAAAACTGACATAACGCTGAAGGATTAAGATTATCCCCCCCTACATTACAGGCCCATTGCCCAGGCCACCGTCATAATGCCGAGAGCTTAACCCATTACTCGATTGGACCATTAAATCACTTTCTCATGGCCTTGTGATTCACAGTAGATCTGCACCACAAAGTCTAAAATCAAGGCTTCAAGTGCTGATGTGTTTATACAGAGCAGATTTTTCCCACTGGTGCATTTACATACATCATTGGGAAAGAAAGCATGTGAAACAGTTTGAGAAAACACATTGCTCTCGCGTCTGTATGCGAAGTGTGTGTGTGTGTGTGTGTGTGTGTGTGTGTGTGTGTGTGTGTGTGTGCGTATGTGTGTGTTTTGGCCACATTGCGCTGACAGCTGTCAATGACGGAGTGACGCAAGCCAGTACGCTCATGTCAGATATTATGTAAGGTGGACGGGGCATGACATTATGAGCAGATTAACAATTCTTCCATCATTGGACAAGCAGTGATTATAGATGTTTTTTGCTCTAAAATAGCTTAAAATTACCACAGCATTTCTGATGCTGTGATATTTTCTTTTAGAAAAAAAAAAGAGAAATAAACGCCTTTAGATAATGGTCCACAACGAGCGAGACTGTACAATGCACCCCCATCATTATGTGCATCTATTTATTTGTTTTCCACGCAGACGCCCCATTTGACAGTGTAGATCATCTGTCGGTTAATAAACAGAACCTCCTCTAAACAGATACTCATAAGAGTCAGATCGAGCTGTAGAGAGGCGACAGCCTAACAAGAGATGGAATCAGATCTCTGCCTCTCTTATCTGCCAGGGCTCTGCTGTCATATGAAGTCGCAAAACACAATACTTTTTCTTTTTTTATCCCATTTATACCACAGAAGAAAAGGTTATTTGAATGTCACCAGCAAAACAGCGTCACGGTGGGAAATGCATCCTGTACAAATGCCGTGTTTTTCTTATTTTATTTTTTTGTGTGGAAGGAGGGGCTGAAGGCTTGCTGGGTATTTTAGCTTAGATCTGTTCTAATGGCAACGACTGGATTGAGAGCACAGGAAGCTCACAGCGAGGTGCTGCTACTAGAATATACCTCCAGAACAAAACCTCTGTATCGCAGCTTTTAACAGCTATCCTGAAGTCATCAAAAAAAAAAACACTCAAAGGGGATTACAGAAAGCAAAGACATAATTGACACATTTTGATGTCTCCAAGCTGAGTCTAGCTAATTCCCCATCAAATCATTCAGCTGTCTAAGCTGTGATCCTTTCTCACCAGAGACCAGCTACAGTTTTCAGAAAATGGGCTTTTAAAGTTACTCCCCCCCCCCCCCCATTTATTCCTTTCATGGCAGCGCAGCGACTTTGCTGGAGCTCAGGTCTGGACCACTGCCCTGGGCTGCTTTTGGGATGAACTCATGCGTGCTTTGGTGTGTTTGTTTGTGTGTGAGGCCTATTAATATTTCAACACTGCCCAACTCCAGATGCCTGTACAACAGAGCAGTGCTTTTCTCTTCATGTCTCCAAATGTATTTACTTGACTGTTTTATTGAGGAGGATTCTGACACCCTTTATGAAGTCGAGCAGGAGAGGGCGAACGCATATTCCCTACCTGCAAGCTCAAGACGTCTCCCTTTACGTCTTCTTCTCTACCACTTGACGACAATTTGGGCACTAATTTATGTGTTGTTTTGGCAAAGATTGACGAGCATCCTGGCTGGGAGTCTGCTTTGCTGCACTCTGGGGGAAACGACAAAAGCTGGAGTATACGGAACAGACGAGCACCATGAAGGGGAGCATGTGTGCGGCGCTCGTTTTCCCTCTCCTGCCTTCACCAGCTGAGCTGGAATCTTTCCCCATCACTCTTTACCTTCCCCAGTTCAGATGCTTTCCCCCAGCCTGTCCTCGACAATGACAAGTGAAGCTTTGCCCAGCTGATTGGGCCCAAAGCGCATAGAAAGGCTCACATGGTTTCTTCTGGTCCCAAGATTTAATCATAAAAAGTATTTTAAGGCTTTTGTTTTTTTTTTTATTTATTTTTTTACAGTTTTCGTTAAAGCATTCAAATGTGTTTTAAACATTTTGCATGGGAATGGACTACGCTTTCTGTACCTGTTTGAGATGCACCGAAACTCAAAATCACTGAGGCTGAAATCACACTGGGCCGATTGATTGACTGCTGCAGGCGCTGCTGGTTGAATTCTAAGAGTCAGGTGAAGAGTGTGCAACATTGTTTTTTTTTTTTTTGTTGTTTTTTTTTTTGAGCTTCGGCCAATTGAACAAAGAGGTTGGTGGTTAAAGACTCCATTGTGGTACAGAACCTTTGTTAAGCACACCCCAACTCTCTCTGTAGGGAGAGTTGCCTTGTACACTCCTTTGGAAGAAAAACACATGAATATATAAATAATGAATCCTTCAAAACATCCAGAGCAATTACATGCAGAAACCTTTACATAACAACAAAGAGCCTTGTTCGAGTGCACCAGGGAATTTGCTACTGCCACACTGTACAACTTCCTTTCTCCTATAATTGCTGTATTAGTATGCATTTCTGTAACTCAGCCTGGATTCTGCTGTGGGTTTGTGAATATTATATTTCTACTGTTTTGCTCACTTAAATTAATCCCTACATCAGAAAACCTGCTTGCATGGTCTTTTCTAGAGATGTTTACAAATCTATTTTTTTTCCCAAAGTCCAAGTAAAATCTCAAGTCTCTAATAACCAAAATAAGTAACTCACCTCGGATTCATGTCTTCTCGTAAAACACAGACTAGTCTAAGTATCCTTAAGCCCAATTCAACACATTAACTTTTAACATTTATCTTTATTGGCTCCAGAATGTAGAAATCAACATGCAAAGTGTTATTAGTTTCCACAATAATAACAGATGTTAAGATAATCGTTAAATATAAATATAATTTAAGCATAGTGTAAATAGGGTCACTTTTTCATTTCCCAGGATGTGCTATATTTTTTATTTTTATTTTAATGACATGAGCTGAACAGCAATAGTTTATAGGTTGAGGGTTACATTTATGTTATTTTTGAATAACATAAAATAGATATTTAGTGGAGAGTTCAGTTTGAGAAACATGGATGCAGTCACAATCATAAGCTAACGTGAACACCACTTAAAGCCCTCGTTTCACTAAGGTTTCTGTTTAATAAATTAAACAATATGATCAACTGCCTTATGAGAATTGATCTGCAGATAGCTAAAAACTTGAATATACCTCTACATGTAGATAATGCCTGCACGTACCGACCAACATGCCAATATTCACACTATTTTTGCCCCCATTTGAACCACAAGGACATACTTAGAAATATAGTTTTTACTACAGAGGGGCGAGTATGCAGCGGATTGGACATCACCTACAAAAAACACACTGAAAAAAACGTTATTTCTCACCAATACACAATGCCCAATTGATATTAATATTTTTAATGTGTCCTTTTGGTTTAGAACAGATACATTATCCAAATAGGGAAAACAGAACACCTGTATTCACTGTGTTTTCTAAAAAACAGTTTTTTTCATCAGTTTATTATCTAATACAGAATTAGAGTATCTATATGTTTGGCCAACTCTTTTGCAATGTCCCCATCTACATCTACTGCTCAATCACAAAAAGACGGGCTACACATGGGTGTTCGTAATGCACATCTGCATAGTCAAAAGGAAAGTAGACCAGCCAGATTGGTATGACTGAGGCCCAACTAAATGCTTGGAAGCATCAAACAAAAACAGATGAACTTGGAAGTTGTCCTTAATTTTGTGTACTGACATATACTGTTGAGAGAAGCCATTTATATTGTGCGTAATAATACATTATATACTTTGGTAGCTCAAAGGGAGCAAAAAGTAATCATCTGCTGATCTATACTTGCCAGCCTACCTTCACCCCTAATTACACAAGAAAAAAATTCTTAACAAGACTCAATTCCCACAGAAAGAGTCCGAGTCAAATCTCAAGTCTTCAGAGCACAAGTCCAAGTCTATAGTTTGTTTTAGCAAATTAAGAGGAAGTCAACTCAGTCTCCGCAGATAATAGAGAAAATACAAGAGAAGAGAATAGAGAAGAGACGAGAGTTCCGAGGCCCACTGCTGCTCAGGGTCAGTGGGTCAAAGGCACACAGCCAGAACACACATGCAGAGCAGGCTGAATATTTCAGCTGACAGTAATTGTCCCTCTGTGGTCTCCTTAGGAAAACATGTTTCCAGACAATGCGGACTGGCTGCACGAGTCAGATAGTAATCATGATCTTGATTCGCTTCGTTGAAGAGAGATGAGGCTGCGAAAGACAGTAACGGCATGAGCCAGTGTTCTGTAAGAGCCGGAGAAGGTAAAGGAGCCTCTGAATAGAAATCCAACACAGAATTGTGATCATTTAAAAGATCTACCAAAAACTAAGCAAGAAGAATCTTAATTTTATGAAAAAAAAAAAAATGCTTTTTTAACTTGCTGTAACGTTAATTTATTATGCACTTTGTGCATGTTTATGTGAAAATGTGATGAAAAAAAAATCTAATTATAAGTTCTAATAATTATTATTATAAAAAGTCTGCTCTGACTATACTACCAATTTAGGTCCTGTGTACCGACTACGACAAAACATAAAAATGTTTTATTGGGAACAAGATTAAAAAAACAAGTGCTTGTGTTGTCATTTTCCTAAAAAGCCGAAAATGTGAATCTGCCACCCCTCAAAAAACAGACAAAAAGCTTTATGCACAGTACAAATCTTGTCTGCAAATCCTTGTATTTCTTTTCCAGGCTCTTATTTAAAAGTTTTTTTGTTTTTTTAGCACTGGAGCTGACGAGCACCGAGGGTGCCATTCACCTTGAAGGTCTTGGGTTTTCATCAGCTGAAAAAGAGCAGGCAAGGACAAGGAAGATGAATGACATCAATGGCCAGCCGATACTTCCAGGGACTTGTGATTGAGACAAATGAGCCTTGTTACATTAGCTGTGATACTGAATCCTGCTGCTCAAAGATCCAGAGCTTGATAGAGCTGAAACTAGAGGCAACCAACCTTTCTACAGATCACCGGTGTCTCTGGGCCTCAGAAGAAGAGCACCGTCAAAGCACCTGCTTCACTACACTTTTGTCTCTTTTCTCTTTGTGCATTTGCATTTTGTTTTATGTGCATTCAAGTACTTCCTTAATAGAGTTGGGGAAAAGTCACGATCCTAGGATGCATTCCAATGCAAACACACTCGCAATGTTTACTGGAGTTTGTGTTATCATCCAATATATCATGATATTGATCTTAGGCCATATCACCAAACTCTAAATCACCCATTTATGCACAAAACCACAGAATGAAGGAAGCTATAAAGGGGCAAGGTTTCAGTGTTCAGAAAAATAAAATAAACAACGGGTCATTAAACAAAATATTAATGCAGATGTTTGTGTAATACCAGACATTACAAACTAATTGCAGAAAACTGAAAAAAAAGAAACTCATATTGGGATCCAGCATACATGTTTTAATCATAAATTTATGTTTGTAATGGGAAATAAATGACAAATCTGACTGGAAAAGCAATTAACTGAGAACTTTATTTATATTGTTCTTTGGTTGAGTAGGAAAATGAACAAAACGATGGCAACTCTCTTTGGGCTGTGGGAAATGGAGATACCTTGCAGCTGTGATAAAAGATTGTTTTTGAAACTTGGATCACAATATCTGACTTCTAAAGTGAAACTATAGAACCCAGGTGTAATTTTGCACAGAAACATCATAGCACTCCATCGTCTTCATTTCACATTCCTGCTGTTTTATATAAGGCAGCTGATGTGGAACATACTGCTGTATGTAATGCACAACAGCGAGTGAACTTAGAAGGATTATACTCTATATTGACTGAAAATAATTAGGTATAATGAGTGTGCCTGAGTACAACCTGCTTTACAACCTTGCTTATTGAATAGCCATTATGTGTATTTTGTACGCTTAAGAGGCCATTGATTGCTGTGGTGGGTCACTCATATAGTGGCAGAAATGAAAGGCATTTTCATCATAAAGCTTGTTCATTTAAAGTGTTTTTTTCCATCACAGATTATCTTTGATATGCAATAAGTGATTGCAATAGAGTTATTGCCACGTGAGATATTTACTGGTGAGAAAATGTGAAAAGCTGAAAATGATGTAAAAAATAAAATTTAGGCATTGGATTTAAAGGTTTGGTGATTTAGCACAGTGAGTACACCAACCACTTTCACAGTAATCTTGTACAGGATTAAGAACCATTTGATTGGCTTTAAATAAATTCTAAAACCTCTACAATGCAGAAACTTCCTACGATTCCATGACATTTTCAAATTTGCTATATTACATAAATATATATATGCATCCTTAAATTGGAATCAAGCGAAATGTTGCAAAGTTAGAATTTGCAAGTTTCTTAATACATTCAAAAATCTGACTTTTACATAGAAAGCAACAAAACCTACAAATGTCTCATTAGTTACAGCTACAAAGCAGCTCCACTGTCATTCTCCGGTTGTACCAGACCGTGTAAAAGGCATTCCTAGACGACAGGGGTGCACATGGAGTATCTACTGCCACGCAGAGTTCACGGGAAGCTTACAGCATGTGAGACACATTCCCCTGCACTGCTGTTTTCATAGTCCTACAAACACTGGCCTGGTTTTGTTTAACATGGCAGGATTAAGCGGCCATGCGCAAAGCGCGCTTCCTCTATTCACGCACAGCATCTTCTACCCGCTTGGTGATTCAGGTTCCCTGACTGCAGGTGAACACAGAATGGTGATCTAATCTGAGGCAAATAGCCAAGATTAATCATTGCATAAACACATCCCAAAAGCTCTGGAATAACAATCATCTCTTAAGCCTCAGTCATGCAAAGGCTCAGGCATTAAGTCAGCTGACAACCACTATCCCCCTTCACTCATACTGGCTTTGCTTTGTAGGTTTATTACACACAGGACGGTGTCAACACTTTCTATGGTACAAGGGAGCTTCTAAGTCAAATGAGAGGAGTAGTCCACTTCTCTTAGGTGAATCACTTCTTCAATCTTGTGACCAGAACCAACCAGTTTTAAGTGTAGCAACAGGATCAGTAACCAGCCAGGGAAAAGCTGAAAACCCTTACATTTGATTAGGTAACACACCATGCCAAAGTTCTACCAGACATTATTGCTAAAGGAAAACTAAAGGAGACTCAAAGTGACATAGCTCTAGTGTCAGCAAGAATGTTGGTGGGATTTGGGAAAAATTCTGAATTAAGGTGAGGATTTCCATTTTCTAGGGCAAACAGGAGACTTTAATAGAGTTTACTAGTCCACTAAAACCAAGTTACAAATGTCAGTTTCATTTTTGTTTTAAAATAATAGTAAAATCCTTACCTCCACCATCCATCCATCCATTCATTGTCTATACCCACTTATTCTTGCCGGGTCACAGGGTGACTTGTGCCTTTCTTCAGCAGTCACTGTGTCAGAGGAGGGCTACAAACTGGACAGTCCTTCAGTCCATCACAGGGCAACAAAGAGACACACAGGCCAAACACACACACACACACACACACACACACACACACACACACACACACACACACACACACACACACACACACACACCTAACACCTAACACCTAACACCTAACTCCAAATGACAATTTAGAGAGACCAATTAACCAAACAGTCATGTTGAGGGAGGATGCCAGAGTACCTGGTGAGAACCCACACAGAACATGCTAACTGCATCCAGAAGGACCCCATGACAGGATTCAAACCCAGGACCTCTTGCTGCAAGACAACAGTGCTAGCAACTGTGCCATTTTGCAGCTCTTAACTCTACCAATTACAAATAATTAATGACTGCTTACAGCAGGACACCTAGAAAAGAATATCTAGAATGCTTTTCTTATCTTCTTTTATTGCAGCTTGTAAAGATAATAAATCAACCAAAAACAGTATTGGCAGGTTAAAGCTTTCCAAAACACAGGAATCAACCACAAGGTTCTTATTGGTCTTATCGCTACACTGTTATAGTTATAGAAACATACCTGCTCATTAAAACTATATTAGCAACAGTGAGGACCACCCTCTCATTCCTGTCTAACCAGGTCTGCTGCTTTAACACAAGCTTATTTTTGATGAGGAGCGATCTACTGAAGACCCTGAAAAATTGAGAATGAAAAAGGACAGTGGGGAGAGCGAGAGATGCAGTCCACTGGTCCAGGGGTAAGAGAGCGTGGGATGTCCAGCTGAAGTGGGAGGCCCCTCTCCAGGAGGTTGCTCCAAAGCATGAAGGCAGAGGCAGGCAGCGCTATGCCTAATGAAGGGCGAAGTGGATCCCCCCCCTATGGGACCCCCTCAGGCATACTCATTAGGAGATGAAATAGCGTTTCCCGCGGCAGAGCAAGTGTCTGCCTTCGCTCGGACATATTTAATTTAGGGCCATATGAACAGCAGGCCACACCGGCCAGTTTCAGTTTGGCCTTTGCCAAAAAAAAAAATCAACATCATTCACGAACCAGAGCCTGATGAAATGGTTTGCACAGAATTGGATTATGGGTATTTTTGTAGTTTGGGTTTGATACCACACATTCAGATTATCATAGGTCAAGTGTAGTGATACTTCCAGCTACTGGTAAAAAAAAAAACAACTTTTATACAAAAGCTATTATATTGAAAATGTGTGCCCTATCACAACTTTCAATCCCTTCAATGTGTTGCATTATGTTGCAAGTTTTTTGGCTGCAGGCAAAAATAATAGATTCATTTAGCCAGTGGTGGTTTGTGGAAAGGAACCAAGGATTATGGTAATGCGGCACTGAATGCTGCCAGCAAAATACAGTGGAAAAAGAAACTACTGCAGCAAGAGGCACTGTAGAAATATCCGAGAGGTTAATTTTATATGATTGCAGAAATTATGCATTCACAAATAAACCGAGAATTCAAACTGCACTAGGTATAATTTTAGGAAGAAAGATAATTTCTTCTGCTGTGAGAAAGAATGCTTTTACAGGGTATCAATTCACTGTAATTCAAATACTGTACATGTCGCTGCTCATCCTTGTTTCTGATGAATCTTCACATTTATTAAGGCCGTCTTCGTGCCTTGTTAGATATGTATAACCAATCTCCTGTAATTAGCAGCTGCTAACCTTTGGGGTGCTAATCCCCCATGAACTGTGGATTTTGTACATCAAAGCCCACACACCCCCTTATAGCCGGTGCTTGAAATTACACTCTATTTGAAACCTGCAATTATTTGTACAGCATGGATGCAAACAGTCTCCTCTTTTATGTCTCCAAGAATCCCGTGGGTTTGCAGTAAAGAATCCTTAATCCACTCCAGTGGAAATCCAAATATAGAGTTAACACGAGCTCTCGAAAATTTAGACCCACAGTCGGATTGCCTGTGATGCAAGCACAATGAAGAAACCTCTCACTTCTATTTATCTCACAGCTAAAATTTCATCTATTTAATAGATTAGGTGCACTATGTAAGAAATTTATTCTACTTTGATACAAAATTTTGGTTTGGGAATGAGGGAATGTTAGGTTGGTATTGCATGGTAATTAGTCAGGCTGTGTCCTCAGGTAGCAAGCTTGCAGTCTGCTGCTAAACAGATGTGCAATTCATGGTTTTAAAAACACAGTAAAAGTGAGAGTGATGGCTGGTATTCTTTGCAGCGGGAAATATAAAACAGCTAAATTGATCTTTATATTTAGTGAGAAAAAATGTCTGAAGTCTTTCAGCATGATGATCGGTGGTGCACAGCAATATGTGAGGGAGGGGAAAACTGTGGTCTCTCCAGCATTTTCTGTGGCATTTTATTGAGGGGACTTCAACAGCAAGAAAAGCATGGCAGGGAATATAGTGATTTTAAAACTATTGCCTATTAAAAACCTTGATGTAGCCTGAAACCAATACCAGCCTAGGTTCACTACAAAGACTGGATTTTGCTGTAATTCTGCACTGTTTAAAACAACAGCTGAAGGTTAGTCAGTTGTATTGCACATGCTTAATGTAATCAAATACCACAACAAATGATGTTTAGAGTCTGTTGCAAGTTTTCCTCCTGCCCATTCATAGCTGCAGTAAATATATTGTGCAAGGAGGGAGGGAAAGATTACAGAGATGCAAAATAACCAAAACAGATTCACACCTCATAGACAACACCGTATCCACACACACACATGCACACGTATGCGTGCACATGCACACGAACTCACACGAATGCACACGCACGTACCCGAACACAATGCTGATGTTTATGCAGGGAAGCTGCCTAAAGCATTTACTTCCTTTAATGAGAGACAGGAGTCTCATGTATCAGCGATGCACGGCAGGGGAACAGTTGGGTTGGCTTTATTTCCATCAATCCAAGGCATTTATCCCTGTATCACATCAATACCTGTCAGTTGTGCGGGATGAGATAAACCTTGTCGAGCAGACTGAGTCGGGGCCACGCAATTCTTGGTAAACGCGTGCACTTTAAAACTCCAGGTGGGCGTGATAATACACAGCGATAAATCAAGTAGGCTTCAAACACATGAAGGTACAAGAAAGTTCCTTGTGAGACAAGATGACACGAGGATCATCTTTCCAGCATTTACTCAAGTAAGTGATTAAAAATCCATGAATAAACAATGATCCTGTTCAGTATTTAGAAGAAACTATACACCTCAGCTGTCATCTAATCCCGTTCGAAATCTCTTTACTTACCTTATTGCAATGGGGATCCCGCTTCTCTTTACTGCCTTAAATGGGAAACTGAAATCTCATCTTGTGACACCTCACAAAATAAAACATGCACTTGTGGCAAAGTGCTAGAGTGACATGGAAAACTTAAAATGTAAGTAGCTCAATGTTTGTTTTTTTTAACCAATGCACATGCTCCAGCTTATTGCAAAGCGTGTGTTAATCTGAGTTTATCTGTGAAAACAGATATAACACAGTGAGAAATCTTCAGTAGTCTATGAAAAAAGATTTATCATGTGATAAAACACACACACACACACACACACAAAAACCCCCAGCAGAATAACGTACTCGGGGGATTGGCTTTGAGCGATGGCAATACTCCTAAAGGCGGCCAAATTATGATTTATAGACTTTGGCTTGAGAGTGCATGGGGCAGACATGCATGTATCCATGACTGCCGGGCTTCTCTCCGCAGCATGGGAGCAACTCGGAGAGAATACATTTAGTGTAAAATTGCTTCATCTGTTTACAATTCCATTTGGAGTTTATGAGAAAGACAGGCAAACACAGCCTGATGTATTGCCCCCATGTCACGGCATGGCAGGAGCATCCACACAAAGATTCATCTCTCACTTAGAAGCCAAATGATACGTCTAATTTGCTGCAAGCACAGTTATTTTTAACCTCTCCGAGCTGTCAGATAATGGAGCTCGACTGTCAGTGCTGGTGTATGCGAGTGTGTTAAAAGGTTGCAAACTCTTTTCAATTTACCATTCCCTTTGAGGGAATTACAAAATGCACATTCCCATTAGTTCGCCTGATTGACATGGCTTTTTTATCAAAACCAAAGGTGGGGAATGAAAAGAGTTGACAGCACCGAGATGGATACATCCAACAGCAAACTAAATTTGGCTTTCACTTGCACTGTCAATAAAGTTCAGCAAGTGCTGGTTGTTTTTGTGGTTATTAATTGGGCAAAATGATGCTTTATTTCCAAACAGAATAGATAGAGTACTTACACTTTCTAAAAAAAAATAATAAGGGATGAAAATAAGGTCAGATAAATTGCGAACTGGAGAAAAGCAACATAGTTGTTTCATGCAAAGGGACCAATTAAAAGAAAAAAAAACACTGGAGAAGTAACAATGAACCAAGGAAGGGGACTGTTTCCATCTTTACCAACTTTGATTGACGACTAGCTAGTTGGAAAATTTGAAATCATTAGTTGTTTTTTTTCCCATCACTAAACTCCCCATACTACGCTCTTCTATGTCAGCGTAATAGCAGCACTCTTCAGTGTGGAAGCGGTTATTGGGTGAAGAACAACCAAACTCTTACCATTAGTGAATCCTGATTAAAAATTAGACATACGGCCAAGTGTGTTCTCAATTTCGTATTTAAAACAATTTAATTATCTAGCTCTATTAAGTGTGGTTGTACAATCACAAAAATGTGTAAATTCAATATTGCTCTTGAAGATATGGAAACATTCAGTGTATTCAAAACATTTGAAAGCAACAAATTAAAAGTGGGAGCTGCAAGAGAAATGTAACAGGAATAACACAGAAGCGGAGTGTACAGAGTCTAATCTCAAAAAGTCTTCTGTTATGTTGCAACATTATCAATTAGTAAATTCATTTATAAGTGTTACTTTGAAAAAAAAAACAATCAACAAATATTCGCCTGTGATTGGCATTTTATCCTTCTGGTGCAAACAGTTCCACTGTCCCAAAAACCAGCTGACCTCTGATTTTTGCCAGCTCCAGCTTAGCTGCTGTTATGTAAGAAAAGTGAAGGGGACATGTGGGGGAATGAGCACTGTTCATTTCACCTCTGCCATGCTGAAACAGCCAAACCCTGTGTTTGTTTTTCTCTGTATGTTTAGGCAAAAAGAAGTAGAACAGCCAGTGCAGGGTGACATTTCTCAATGATCTGGTTCGACACTAGCATAAAAAAGTAACAAAAAACCCCCCAAAATAAATGTCTTACATCACACTCGTGCCACTACAGTCCCAGCTGCTCTTAGGACCCTGACTGAATGACTGGGGAAAAGCTCATGAGACCCATTATAAAACAGCTCCTGACCTTTTTACTATAAACTGAGGTTGTTTTTGCTTTGAAATTTTGTTACGAGGTAAAAAAAAAAACTTTCTGCAGGAGGCAGACGAGACATATAGTGGTACATCGGATTTAAGAGTTCCTGTCATGTAGGACAAGATTCTTTTAGGAACACATACAAAACATACACAAAGCTTGGAAGGTATTCACAGGTTTAAGTGATAAATGAACCAGGCGTCATCTTTTTTCCTCCAAAGTACTCACGCTTATCAAAACCCTTTTTTGCAAATAGGCACATTCAGTACAATGCTGTATTCGCTCAAAAAACATGCTGAAGAAGCTTCATGCATCCCAAACAAAAGCACGCACACGGAGCTGAAGCAAGTAAGCAGCAAGTGCACTGTCAATATAGGTCTATGTTGGAAGTGTCTCCCATCTGAATGAGGAAGCGGAGCATCATTTTCAGGTGTAGCGAAACTCTTTGGTGGTTACATAAGTAGCTGCTAATGGTGCTTGGTCAGAGTTTAAGATCTAATCCTCTGAGGCAATATGAGCTGCCACAACAGCTTTCGACATTTTGTCTGGTCGCGTCAGGAAATGCAACACACCCTTCATGAGTTGCAGCAAGACGAATTTAGTGGAAAGAACAATGATGCCTTGCTTTTCTTGACTGAACGGGTTCACTTGTCAAAAATTGCATTTTAAAAATACAAATGAATTTTCAGTTGAAACCTTTCATGTGAAGTTACAGAAGCAGTCGCAGCACAGCAGTCCAAACCCAACAACCAATCAAAAATATTATTTGTGTAGAACGTTTAAGAAACAAGGCATTTCAAAGTGCACACAGTCAACATTACATTTTGCACATCAGATTATTGATTAATTTTTCAGAATTTGGTTTCAAAAGCAACTCCAAACAGCTGGGGTTTTAGTCTAGACTTAAAGGAACTCAGTGTTTCAGCTGTTAAGCTGTTTTCTGAACGTTTGTTCCAGGTTTGTGGTGCATAGAAGCTGAATGCTACTTCTCCACGTTTGGTTCTGGTTATGAGAATCCAAAGCAGAACCGGAACAAGACCATTTTAAACCCAAATGTTAAAGAGTTAGCATTTAATTTGAGGATAATTATTTAAATTCATTACCAACAACTGTTCTGTGTTTTCAGCATACTGGTTGGAATGCATCCAATGCAAAAAGAAACCATTTAACTCCTGTCATTGGGCACCTGATATGTAGCTGATGACATCCAACAGGTTAGAGCTCAAAACCACCTGTGCGTCCATTTTGAGGGAGCTTGAGATGTGTCATTCAAAGGACAGGTTCTGGATGCGCTCCCAGAAGCATGTGACGCGACAGCTCGCCTGATAAAATGGCCGTCTCTTATCTCTGCTGTGCATAAGAAAGGCTTATATGTTCTCCATGACAGATTATCCGCCACGTCGGGATTTGCCCAGCAACATCTGAACAGATGCACAGAGCGAAACAATGTATCACATGTATATAGCTTCAACCTAACACACTGTTAATATGCATTCTTCTATGTTCAAGCATCAGTGGAAGGTATGAGTTTCTCCCTTGCACAGCAAGTCTCAGTTTTTTTTTTTTGGCAGCACAGTGAAACTGGCAATCCTGAAGCAAGCTTTAATTATCATGATAATCTGTAATGAATACACGATATGATAATTATATGTTATCTATAATTATTGTGATCATGTGGGGCAGAGTGTGCCGGGAAACTATTTGTATCCTCACCACTGGGTAGCATCATTATTAATCTGACAGCACTTAGGAAGCACTTTGTTTGTTTACTCTGATTGCTCTTTTACCGGCCCAACAAACAACTTGGCTCTCCTCTGAGTTACAGCGGCATAATTTGTTGGAACAGCAAAAGCATTTATCTATAAATTTAGTTTCAATTTGAGGTAAGCTGCAGTCGTGAAAAGCCAAATCACTACCAGGGAGAAGATTATTCTAATTACTAACCAGCTGTCGCGCATGCTGCATGAGCGCAGGATGTGTCGGAACACAGAGCAAAGCAGTTATCAGTTTCACAGAATCTTTTGAGCTCACATTTACATCGTGCAGAAGATGTTAAACACAAAATTGTCTTGATTTGTATGGTAATGCTGTGAAACTAAACAGCGTGCACAAGGGAGGAGAAAAAAAGGCTGTGGCTGATTTTATGGTCAATTTGTGACGCAATCTCAAAAGCAGAATGTTCATTTGCAGATCTAATAAACCCGATGGTGTTTTAGTTCCAGCCTCAGAGTATGAAATACGTGCTGACCACCTGACAGAAAAATGCAGTAATGCATCTCACACAGGCGCCGTAATATGTGCAACGTTTAATTTAAAAGCAAGTCTGACGGTTTGCTGTGATTTAGTCACACAGTAAGCTGGTGAGGCAGAGCAGAGGAATTTTCTCATACGATAGTCTGTCTTTTCCAAGGCTCAGTATATCTGAATTAGACCATAATGCAAGCATGGCTCGGTCCCTAGGGTTTTCTTTGCCATTTGTACAGCTAGCGCTGCAATCCCCCTGACAGGCCTGTTTGTGACTGCTCCGCTATCAGAGGGTTGAGAAGAGCCAGGGACGAGCCTTCATTAGAGATTAAAGTGACCGTCACAAAGTCCAAAATGATCACTGCCTCCTGCAGCAAGGCGAGTCGAGACACTGAAAGGGTTTAAGCTCATGACAACAAACTCAGAATCAGTAGGATCCTTTTCTTGGTGTATTCTTTTCTTAAATTTCAATAAGCACCTATGAATGAAATTTATAGGTGCTTATATATATATATTTATTTTTTTTTCTTTTTTTGGCTACCAATAATCATGTCATCTATATGGATTGCTTTTATAGAACTCAGAAAATGTTCATCAAATTCCAAGCATTGGACATTACCTCCTAAAGACGGCAATATGTTATGTATTTATGTGATTTATTTCAGTATTTTCAGCGAACATCATAAGGATTAGATGCTTTTTTCAACTAATTAGACACATTTTCTTTCTTATAACTTGTGACTTAGCGGTAAGGCATGTCTCTGTTGATCCACAGCCAGTGAACAATAGCAATTCACTGTGTGAATGATATGAAGCAGAATATGTATAGCTGAATTCCTGACCTTTTGACCAAAATCCTGACTCTAATCACTAAAAATGTATTCCCCTCCCAGCCGTTGTGTGCTCTCTTTTTTGAAACCCTGCAAAAACAGACACACTATTCTGGAAAAGAAAAAAAAGTGATAATTTCTCAGATGGGAACGCTCACAGTTCAACCGATTTAACCTAAAATCTGTGAGTTTCTTTGTAACTACACTGAAGGTATAAAAGAACTGCACTGTAGCACAGAAACTAATGGCAGACGGAAGGTTAAACAAAGCAACAAAAGCCTTTATACACATTACGCCATTCCTCCTTCCTTCAGAATCCTTGCTGTAACTCTAGAACAAAGCAGCTATTCTCCGAGGAACATAAAAGACAGACATCTGTCAATCACCGCTTCTGCAACTCCGTATTTCCTGTGTCAGAGGCTGCAGGTTGAAGAAATGTGCAATATTCTGATAATATTTCATGCAAACTAATGCAAGTCAGAACACTTCCCTGCTGGCCAGAAGGAGGGGGGGGGGAACAAGAACAGGTAATTATTGGATTGCCTCAAGGCAAGAAATGATAGAGATTGCAGAGAACGGGGATATTTAGCCCTGCTAATGAAGGCCCATGTTTTGGGAGAACTGTTAAGGGGGAGTGAAGGGAAGCTGGGCCGGGGCTCGGCAGGAGGCAGCGCCTGATAAGGCCATCTTACATAATGGTTATACCAGGTCTGGCTTGCTGTTTGGATCGAGGTTCCCTGTTATACACATTCTCTGCAGCAGGCTCAGAAAATGAGGCATACTGTCTGGTATTCATACAAGTTCACTACATTAATTATAAATCAGGAGAGACAAAGGCTTGAGTGATTTGAGTGAAGGATCAACCTCCCTTGGCCTTGTCTATTTAACCCCACTGAAGGGTTTATGTTTGCCCAACTCAACCGCCTTAGTTAAAGTGCTGAAAAATAAAAGGAGGATGCGCAGATTGTATATGCAGCAGCTCCCCCGGACAGATATGAAAATTTAATCACGACATTAGGATTCACAGGCATTCCCTTGCTAGACCTGCAAGCAGACATCAGAATTGCTAATTTGCTGGTTTGCCCAGGAAGGGCTGGCTGATGGCTGAGGAACAGATGAATGGAAACAGGAGTCTGATTTGTCCAGATAACCTTGAACCCCAATGCTCAGCTTCCTGTGGACATAGAGAACTCAATCAGTCCCTTTTTTTATCGTGCTGATCTGAGTTGGTGTCCAGAGCAGCGGCCGGCACGGTGCCACACTTGCTCTTACTCGACTACTCCGAAGGTGTCGTCAGCCAGGATCATTTCCTGCTATCTCGCTCGTCTGCTCTGACAACGCTATTAAGTCCTGCCGAAATGCGACAAAAATAGCAAAATTCTACCTTTAAGAAGACCGTATAGAAATGCAATATGATCCCAATCAGATAGGAAGATTAAGCCCCAAGTAAATCTTTGACAAAAATCATAGTAATTGTGGTTCTGTTTCTTATCGGGATAATTAATTTCTATTGCTTGTGAGGGAGACTCCACCAGAGGCATAGGCACGATAAAGAAAAAAGGTCCTGACAGGGTTATGAGTCAGCAGAGATGTGAAATTCAAATTAGCCAGGCTAAGCAGTTTGAATCTGATGATGATTTGAGTAGACTCACTGGGCAGCCCTGCAGTACAGTACAGCAGCTCAGGGCTGCAAGGTACTGAAGATACTCATGGACACAGGTGCTACATCAGCAAATAGCATGTGAAGGAAGAAACAGTCCAAACTGTACTCATGACTTTCTACTGGTTTATTAAGCGGGGTAAAATTTGTGTTTATTTCTCTAAGATAATTTTAGGGAAATTATTACAGAGAAATTATTTCCTGAAGGGGAAAATGTATTTCTCTTCAGGATTGCCCCCCAGAAAACTTGCTAAGCCTATGGAAGGGGTGCTAGGTTAGTCCACCAGTGGGTCACACTTTCTTTGTGTTAAAATATATATAAATATTGATGGGAAATATGTTATTGGAAGGCATTTTTCACAACACTTCAACACCAACCAGTGAGTTCTTAAAAATGCAACAAAATGTTATTTACAATGTAAAATGAGGAGTATGCATGTTTTTACGCTTCATTAAAGCATGAAATTCGAGTATTTATTTTATTACTGTTGATCGTAAGTTTTTTAGTGTTTTCCCAAATCCTCCCATGTTGTTTTGCTTTGCTTGTTGTGACTAGTTATTTCTCTATGGGAAATGCAGTTTTTGAAAGGAATTCTGGTTATCTGCCTGTTATTGACTGGTAATATGGCTAACAATTTCCTTTACTTCATCAGGTTGCAGTCCCAGAGCCAAACTGCTGTCAGGGCATGTATTGAATATGCATGCGAGGGGCTAACACATGCAAGTATTAAATGGTTGTGGCTTTTTAGTACGTAGAAGGATTCTACGAAAAGGAAAGCCTTCACAGAAGGATCAGATAAATTCAGGCACAAGGCAAACCTACTTTACGACTGACCTTATACACCATTTGAAGTGAAAGGAGACCTGCGCTATCTGCAGGGATACAAATTGTACACCTAGCTTAACTCGTTTTAGCTATCACTGTTACTGGTGTGTATGTATAAATATTCTGAAATAATTAATTTGGTTGTGTGAAAACATTTTAAATGAAGGAAAACACACCAAGGAATGGCATGGGAATTAACAGGGTACAAGCGTCGTCTTGCTATTGTGGTAAAGGGCACTCCCGTCACTGTTAGCATGAAATGTAATAAATGTAAGCTGTTATTCTGTTCACTGCCAGTCAGCTGATAGAAAGCGGAGTATATTTTTCTGATACTTAAATGAAAAACCAATTTGGCTTTTCTGGAAATATTTTCAGTTGGAAAGAACACCTACAGTCACACAATGTGGTTAAACTAGCAGAGCCCCACCCTTCAGTTAGCATAGTTTGCAAGGTACATTCTGTTTGGGAAAAATTTAAATCATCTTGTGTGGTTTTGCTTTAAGTTTTGTGTTGTTACTATGAAACCGTGATATTGCTTCTCAACAATAACGTCCTGTTAAAATCACTTCCTGGCCCACGCCTATCCAAGATTCTTTCAAAACACAGTTTGAGATTTTTTTTTTTTTTTACTATTTATTATATTTGAGAAAAAGAGCTGTATTTGTTAGACAGACATGTCGACACATAGCCAGGTGATACCTGCTGCTACACTGTTTACATTGACATGCCATACCCAGTCTTTAAAGTGACAACAAAAACTTGAGGGAACCCAAAGATATAGCTAAAACCTCCTGTTATGTCGTACTTATAACCAAATGCTATGTTTCATCTCGTCCTGTGAGCTGGATATATCATTACAGCCCCGCTCTTTCCTAAAACATCTTAATTTTCTGCATCTTTGTGAGAAGTGGCTAGAATAGCTTCTAAAGCTCCATCATGTGAGTCGGCCTTGTGTTATTAACAAATCAAAAGCGAAGATCTATCATTGGCAGGAATAGCTGAAGCAGCGGGAGCAGAAGCCCGACTGTTTTTCTGTCACAGCCTCAGCTGCTTGCACACTCTCTCCTTGCACACTGCCATCTTTCACTGTGCCAGACACTTGCCTCCTCACCCACTGCGCCCACCAGGCCCGGGCAGCACACGCAGCGGCGAAAACATCCATTTATTCCCCGCAGAAGTCCCAAACGCATCCAAAGTGACCCGATCACTGGAGATCTATTTCAGTTTTTGCTGCGCGATACCTGTTATTTCATGAGCTCAAAGCACAAACAAGCTTTATTATGTCATAAAACAATTCAGTTGAAATCAGCTACGATAAATTCCCCGGTAAAATACCTTGTCATGCTGACTGGCTAAACATGACGGAGGGTGGTAATTGCGTCCCTGCAGCGCAGCCAGCAGCCTTTGAGCATATGTGTGAAATTAGTGCATTACCC
The DNA here is from genome assembly GCA_903067075.1 of Micropoecilia bifurca. Classification (NCBI taxonomy): domain Eukaryota; kingdom Metazoa; phylum Chordata; class Actinopteri; order Cyprinodontiformes; family Poeciliidae; genus Micropoecilia; species Micropoecilia bifurca. The sequence goes on from CAEGAF010110642.1 coordinate 44,763, forward strand.
ACGTCCTTGGGATTCAGCTATGAAAGCTGAAAGACACACACCGAAATGTCAATACAATATACATCCACTGGGCATCTGGGAGTCTTTGTGTACCCATGTGATCATGAGTTCACGCTGTAGGAGCAAACACACGCTAATTGGTAAACGTATGAGATAATGGACCTGAGAGCCAGAGACGTGAGCTCAACACAGAATCCCACCTTCAACATCTTAGCCCGGAGGCAGGTTTTAATGCTAACCTGCAGATGCTGCCTTTGTCTTTGAAGTTGAGAGATGGATGTACTGGAACAGATGGAGATGTTGGATGCTTTCAGAAATTATTAATGGCAAGCTATGATCCCAAATGACCTTCAGCAAATAGTCACCCAGCACCGGAGAACACAGACAGGCCTGCACATTCATTTTGTATTTGGACAATACACCTGGTTCGATGAAGAAAATACCAACATATCACTACTGTACTTTGAGCTCTACATTAATTCATTTGGAGGGTAAGAAGGGGCTGTTTCTTTGTTTTTGTTTTGCAATGCTCAAGGATCCAATCACATTAACCACAATCATATGTTTCAGGAATAGATCTGGGATTTAGGCAAAAAACACACTAATTCCTTAAAGCCCAATTTGTTTCTCCCACAATAGCAACACATACTGGAATTAATCTGCAGAAAGCCATTGCTGTAGTTTTAAAAATAAACCCTTCATCACTAGAAGCTTCTGTGGTTGCGCAAGGGACATGCAATTGTGACATCAAATCTATCTTGCAGAAAATTACAGAAATCAGTAATAGCCATGTAATGTCTGTTGCCTATGGATAATACATGGTTTTTAATACAAACAGAACATTTGAAATTGACTCGGATGAGAACTGAGCTGTTGAAATAAACCAACTCTGCATCTCACAGGCCCCAAACAGGAGCAAAACCTGCCAGTGAAATTGCATTTGATTGCACTTAGAACAATTTTAGTTTTTTTTGTGACTTCTGCACCCCAGGTTGTGCGAGTTTCATAATGAAGGTGAACCTGTCCAAAAACAACAACAACAACAAAAGAGCTGGACAGTGATTGGACATAGTTGTATTGATTTTTTGAAGGTTGGACCGTATTTGTCTTCATTCAGCAACACAGGATGATTGGGATTTTCTTCTCAAAACAATTTATTTAGAGTAAAAATTAAAAGGGTAGTTGCACATGTAGCTGCTCCATATTTACGGAAAATTGTGCATTTATTTTGCCTTGATAAGTGTTTTTGTAGTTAGCTAAAACTGTTGACATCAACAGTTATAAAGTTTATAGTATATGGTGTTTGGTTGTGAAAGGCCAGGAATTCCACATCTTTTAAACTGACATATTGGGTGCTTCAGCTGAAATGGACTACGTTTAATTTCACTACTTCCAACTGAATTAAAGTTCAGTCCTAAATGAATTTCAAACTTAGATGAAGCTATGATCCAATTAAAACAGCTTACATTTTACACCTGTGCACTTTATTTGCAGGAACACAGTTAATTTATTTATGGAGAACTCTGCATGTTAAGAAAGATTCCGGAAATGATGCCCTGCAACATTTGTAGTGCATCCGCAAGATCTGCAACCCCAAGTTTCCAGAGAATACACACTGCAGTGGTGCTCTCATAAGATACGGCATGTCTTCAAAGAGCTACATCTAAGGGATGAATTGATCAGACACTTTTTCTCACACTTGGTATGAGCAGAAAGGAATAAATTATATGAACAGTGTCTATCTGGCTATATGCCCTGGCCTCAGATTAATTACCTTAGGGCTTACTAATGAGAAGTTGTAAATTAATACAATGTTAATCTATCCAGTGTTTACTCAAGTTTGCTAAGGCTAAAGAGGGAAAAAACAAAATCCCTTATGTATAAATTATAATAATCTAACATCAAGAGATAGGAAAAAAAATCTATGATGAGATCAAAGCACCAATGCCCAATGTAATCGTGTCAAGAGATCAAAAAACAACTTTCTTAAACTCAGTGGGCAAGGTATAAAACATGTTGTGGTTAATATGGGGGGCTTCACCTATTCTAACAAGGTCGAGCTCATTCTCCCTCTAACCCCAAGTTTATCCACTCAGCAAAAATAAATTGATGATGATACATACGAGGCTTGCTGAGGAAACAAGAACATATTCTGTGGAACCAAATTCTTAACAAAATAAAATCTCAGCAAGGCTTCAATGAGTTGTATTTTTATCAATAAGAACACAGACACTATCGATTTAAGTGATGCAATTTACACAAAAAAACCCACTAAAACACACACACATACATATATATATGTATATGTAAAATCACACACAATTTGGGGGGGAGGTTCCTGCCAAACCAAAGAAGCTTCAGATGCTATGGACTTCTTCACAACCGCAGAGTAACATCCTGTCTTTACATTTGATTACAACAGAAATTAGAACAATCATTTGGGGATTCAAACTTTTTCACTGAATCCCTCCATAAAATCCACAATCTCAAAGCTGTCCGACAAACTCAAAAAATCTTATTTATTTAAAAAAAAAATTGAGTAAAGATGAGACAGTCACTGTTTTCTTTTAATTTGTTTTATGTTGAGGGTTGGTCCTAGCCAACTGACAGTTAAGATATTGGTTTTTAAATTTTATGAAACATAAATACAACTAAATATTGTGATACCATTTTAAGTCAATATGGTTCATATATCTAATTTCAAGAAATGACTGCCCAATGACTGTTTTTCTTCATATTTTTTTTAACAGCCAGTTGGCTCGTATTTGGATGACAAAGTACTCTTATACTTTTTAACTTTTCTGATCTGCAGCAGAAGCTACACCCCATTCAGAATAAAACAATTAGCACATAGCTAAGATATAAATGAGTGTTGTGCAATTTTAGAAAAACCTGTAATGGTGATTTTTTTTTTCTAAACTGCAATGACATCAGTTGTGTTAAATCCACACACTCCTCTGTTTACAGTTTATCAACCCGATGGTTACAAGTGTATGTATAACCTTTTATAATTTGGTCACAGTAAGACTTCATCTTAAAGTCTGAATACTTTATTAACATGCACAGCTTAAGTTCCAGGAAATTTGAATACATTAGCAAATAAATATTGCACCATACCTTTATGATAATATCAATGCATACACCAATTTGATTATAGTTTCATAAAATCATGGATCTTCCCCCTTTTCTATTCTAAAGAAAAAAGTTATTCCTACTGTTGTTAATACACGTTATGTTCATGTTATTATCTGTAATATGACTTAACCAAGTAAAACACAATTGACCTTTCATGTCCCATTTGTTTCAGCAGTTGTTTTTTTTTTTGTTTTAATGTCAGCTCTGATTTTAAAAGGTTTTTCCTCTTGGAAATAAGATCCAGACTATCAACAAGGCTAACCCGTTTATATGAAGGTGACATTAAACAACAACAACAAATAAAAAAGCACCTGCTAGTAAGTTGACAATTTGAATAGCTTATTGCACAGAACAGCCAACTCTTTTGCCATTCTGTTCTTTATAGAGTAATATGACAACAAGATGATAGTGGGCTACATTCGCAAAGCAGGTCTTTGCACTCAATTAAATTTATATTACTAATTAAATGTGATCAGGCAATCAGACTTGTGAGTGAAATGTTCTTGGCCTCAAAGTGACTCACATGCGCTACAAAAGAACGTAGCACACCACAACAGTGAGGAGATTTTTTTTTTGTTTTCACACCACAAATGGAAACTTGGTCCAGCGGTGTGCAGCATCAAGTTGGGGACGGGCAGCGCTCACACAAATGTGAGGTTAGAAGTTTTAGTGGTTCTAACCTCTGGAAACACATCCACAATTTGTCATTCCTGTTTTTATAAGGCCAATAACATTTACAAGTCTAACATAGAAATAGTTCAAGATAATATTTACATTTCTACTGGACAACAAAAAATATTTAAGCATTTATACAATTGTTGACAATATGTCTTTAAAGTGGGATGCCATCTGGGTCATAAAGCTTTTCATGTATATTCTCCTATAGAGACTGTTACACTTAGGCAGATTTATCATCTGTTGTCCCCAAGTCACACATTAAAGGATTTTAAACATCTATTAGCTTGGAGAGGAGAGGATTGCCTTTCTCTTCCCTCTAACTATTGACATAAACAAAACTTAGCAAATGGCAGCAGCTGACTTGTAGCCAAGTGACAGATTCCCTGCAAGCAAAAAAGAAACATTGCTGCTGTCTTTTTTACTAGACAACTCTTTCTTTTGACAGAAAGCAGTGAACTGCACATAAACCCTTAAAAATTTACATTAGAATACTTTTAAAGTAGTCTTTCTTTTTCAGTACGCAGATGCTTTTGTCCTATGTCTTGCTTTCAGGGAGCTAAGAAAAGAACAAAGAAGGGTTTTTAAATGAATGATGAAAATTCTTGTTTTGGCCCAAATTAGGCTGCTGTAAGAGACCGATCATAAGCAACTCAGTCTTTGCTGACGATGCTGTTGCTGAGGCTGGACTAGGCTGGGCTGAGCATCCAGGTTGACAAGGACCTGTGCTCAGCACTAGGAATGCTCTCATCCAGAAACAAGAAGCCCTGGGGAACAAAGACAACAATATGCCAGAAAACCCACTTGAAAACAACAAAACAACCCAAAAAAGAGCCTCCGAGAGAGTCAACGGTGGGTGATTGCCAGCTGCACTCCAGATTGCCAGGTTTTCCGAGAGAGTCTTTCAGCAATTTCTGAGAGCTGTAGCACCGTTTTACAGCTCCTTAATCAGTTCAGTTGGGGAGGGACGGATCTTGACGCGCGAAAGCCTGAGCACAATGGGGAATAAACTCATAATCAGCAATCAGATATTCAACATTGCAAGGGGGAGTGAGGGTGGGGGAGTGCCTCAGATGGGTCAAGGATCTCTCCACATGCCGTTAACCCCATTGCTCCGGCAGGGGAGGATGCGCACTCTCATCCTAAACACGACACGCCGTGCAGTTGCCTTTGATGCCTGATTCGCTAAATTAGGATAGTGAGACCAACACATGCATGTGAAGCTCATTGTTTATGCCCGTGCAAATACAGTTTCACTATCCCATCCCACTTTGTGAGGCTATAAATGGGTTTGGATTTCATTAAAGTGCCACGTCCCTGAATAAACTATGTGCTGTGCCTTTAAACAAAGTTCATTGCCTTGCACATTCTTCTTTCCTTTCATCTTTGTAATTAGCACTGAAGCAGCATTTCTTTTATTTCAAATAAATGCATGTGCATAAAAATCTATCTTATGCAAAGTATTTTTCATGCAAGGCTATTTTTCTTTGTTATCTACCACGATAAATTTCTTTCATGCATCCAAGTCGGGTTGAGGCGGACATTGTTCCGCAAAACCTTGAGTGAGATTTCACTGGCTTTGTTGTAATTCTGCCTGGTGGCAACATCAAACTAGTCAGCAGTGAAAGTAAAGTTAAGGAGTTTGTAACTCTGGGGAGCAAATCTTCACATCATTTGTATTTTTCAAGAGCACCCCCTAGTGCTCAGGAGGATTGGCACGCTTTGTTTGTTCATTAGTGTCGACACCAGATCAGATGAGTGTAAATGATGGCATCCTAGCAGAAGAACCCCTAATGGCCTCTGCTGGGATATGTAATCAAACGCCCCACACACACTTCTCTCCCTTTTGTAATCAAGCGGCGGAGCGCATGTTGCGACGACCTTTGTTGCAGCGCTGCCTGTTCCCTTGTTTCATCAAAATTCCAAGCGCCCCTCATTTTTCATCCTTTCTCCCTCCGCCAGGGTGCAGAGAAGCCGTGGCAACTTTCCATGGAGCAGAGGGGAGAACGACATGGCAAGACGTAACCTCTGACCTACAAACCCTCTGCCAACAAACGTACAGGTGGATCTGAAAGTACATTTTAATAATCCCTCTCATAAAGGGAAAGTAAAACTTCTTGCAATACACACACACACAGGCTGACATGTCAGGCATGTATTGCTTTTAATGACTGTGGCTTATGAAAATATAAAATTCAGTTTCTCAGAAAATTTGAATATTCTATAGGAGCAATAAAAAATATCTTTCATACAGAAAGATACAGCAGATGGATTTTTATACCTACAAGGATGGTAGGCCAAATCAAAATTAAAAAAAAGCTGGCTATCAGAGTGAAGGCTGAACAGAGCAATGTAAAGCTGAGTGGAAGGAAAAAGTTTGGGGTTTTGGGGAAAATCACAAGGCAGGGGCTCTTCGAAGTCTGGAGTCAGATTTTGAAGAACCACCACATAGACATTTTCCATCCTAAAGTCGAGCCACTCCTGAGTAAGAAACATAAAACACAGCTGACTTAAGCTAAAGATAAAAAAAGGACTGGACTGCTGCTCAGTAGTCCAACTCCTCTTTTTAGATTAAATTGAAAAACAAACCAAAATAATTCAAGTCACTGGACACGCAAATTTTGTTTTCCAACAGTACTCGCCCCCTGCCCACAACATCAAATCCTTGCTTTAATGACAAGTGTATTACTGTGTAAGTAAATTTACCTAAACTCAATAGAGAATCAATGGAGTATTGATAAGAGGAAGATCATGGATATCCTAAACTGAAACTCACTTTTAAAGCAGCCTGGTTCCTTAACGCCACTAGCTAATCACCTCTAAGCCGTGCTGCAGTAATTCATGCAAAAGGAATCCAAACGAAAACTTTAAAAAATAGATATACATATTGCTCCTGGTTATTTCTCTAATTTTCTTTAAAAAAAAAAATAAAATAGCTGAAAACCATCATCATTAAAACAAATTAAAATAAATTGAATTAAATTTAAATAAATTCTTGAAATATATCACTCTGTGTGTATTGAATAATAATATAGTATAAATGTCTCCCCTTTTCTACTGTGCAGCGGAAATAAATTCACCATTGAATTCGGTTGAAAGAATCTGTAGATGTGCCACCACAGACCGTTCATTTCGAAATGCATAATAATGACGCTACACCGGACTCTACCTCCCACCTCAGTGCTGAATGAAGCAGAAAAGCGACAAATTATTATCAGCAGCCATCACCCAGAGCTCCTCTTCAGACAACCGGGGCCACATTAACACCAGCGAAGCACTGCTCTCTTGTCTCACCACCGCTGGGCTGACGCAGGAGGAGGATGAGGGCGATAACCCACACAAACAATACAAGCTTGCTGGCTTCTCGCCTGCTGCCAGCATGCTTGCCTTGCAAACAGATCTGATTACAACTGAGAGCGGCTTGGTGTTTCATGGAAAAGCAGGTCAACTGTAGAGCACCATCAGACTTTGGGACTCGAAAGGTCTGACAGAAGAGAAGGAGGAGGAGGTGGTGGTGGCGGTAAAGCTACCCGACAAAAGTTTGTCTCCGATTGTAAGATAATGAGCACTTGACGTAAGAGGACAGAGTAGAGAACTCCGGGGAAAGGTGCGTTTACGCTTGTCTGGTGAATCTCCTCATCTTCTGCGTCTTTTGGGTTCTCCCTCTGGCTCCCTCTTAAGAGACAGAGCTGCCCCACTGCCGAACACCTAGCTCCTTCTGTATTTCTCTGTCCTCAGTGTTTGAGTCAGACAAAACGCAAAATCAATAATGCTTTTTCTTCCCCATTTCCTCTTTGATGCAACTTCAAAAAGCCAATGGACAGCCCTCCAGAGGCCCATAGAGGAAAAAGGAGAGAGAGAGAGAGAGAGAGAGAGAGAGGGGAGGAAAAAAAACAGATGGTAAGAAATATGCTCAGAATGAAAGTGCAGGGGAATAAAACTTCACCCTTCACTCGCTTTAAACACTGTTACTTCAAAACCACAAGTGGCAAAGTGTATAAGGTGAAAGCAGAAGGAAGAAATGTTAGTTCTTACAATTCCAAAAGTCTCACTGACGCCATTTATTTTACCAACACAATTAAGTCACGTGAGCTTGTGTTCACTACATAGGCACATTTCAATAAATAAACCAAGAAGATCTAGCAATTCTAAACTGCAGTGTCGAAGAGGAGCTGTAAAACACCACATCTGTATTCTCTGTGCATCTTCTACAGAGGAAGCTAAAAGGAGAAAATGAGAGAGAGAGAGAGAGAGAGAGAGAGAGGGGGGGGGGGGGGGGGGGGGAATGAAAAAAAAAAAAAAAATGTAATTTTTAAAAATAAAACAAATAAAAAAAGAAAAATAAAAAAAAAACAAAAAAAATGAACCAAAACAC